>CAEFZY010036194.1:0-91852 GCA_903066815.1 Brachyrhaphis roseni
ACATTCATTCTGTAATCCTAGAGTTTCTGTTTCCCTGGAGTTTAAAAATGCAATGACAGGCCCATTTCTTTTACCTGGTCTTCAAAATAGAAAAGACAAGAAAACATGACATTCTGGATGCATGTTAATACTTTATAGCTCAGTATAAAGTAATGGAAACAAGAAACCTACCTACTCCCTCACCCGTGCCTGCAGTCAGAGCAATAGTTTTAAAGCGTAAAACTACTTAAGCTTTTAAAAATGAGAACCCAGACTGATTTTACTATGACTAACAGCAGTGAGCAGGATGCTAAGAAAAGTGTCACTTCTAAAAGATTGCAGATTTATTCTATGGCCGTCAGAACAGCCATTAGACCTAAAAAAAAAAAAAAAACTCTTGTAGGCTACAGAGCCTCTTTAAAATACTTGTAATCTTTGGCCTTATTAGCACCAAAACCTGAATCCTCTAGAAAACATGAGTTTATCCCAAGGGTATAATATACTTTACAGGATTTGCGAGAAAGCAATTATTTCAAAGCTGTGGCTGCACTTACCCCTTCTTAATAACTGTACTCAAATTAAAGGCTGTTTTTTTAGTCAATTCATTTTGAGTTTCTTTAAATATTCTTTTTAACCTCCAGACTCATAAAACATGTTGAAAATCTAATCATTCAACTTCAAATCCCCAACAAGCTTCTGGTTTTGTCACCGTCACATATTCCTTCCTGGGTCATGCTTTGGAAAAACAGTATGAAGCACAGGCATACGTATCTGAAAACAAACTAAAAATGCAGAGAAAACTTTGGATTTTTCAAGTAGAGAGGTGATGGATGCACATAAAAGCCAGAGATGGTGGCTATGATTCAACACTTTATTAAACATTTCTTTATAACAAACACATAAACACATAAAGAATACAAGCAACCACACAATGCTGATCAGATGACAGCTGAGAGTGAAATAAGTTGATGAATGGATGACGGATGGGTGGACAGGGGAGAGGGGATGCATGAATTAATGAACAGCAGCATGGGTGAAGAGGAAAACAAATGATTTGGGGGATGATTAAGGCAGCCAATCGGAGACGGTTAGTGTGTGCAGGTTAGGGTTCGACAGAGGCATGCAGGTGGGGTAATGTGATAATAGAGGCACCAAAAATCAAGAATGAAATACAGCCATCCATCCCAAAATCACAGCTTGACCACCCATTTTTATGCTGTTACAGGAGCAGAGCTGTAGTTAGTAAAATGGCACCGTTAGAAAATTATTTATTTAGTTATAGCGAAAGCTCAACTCTTGGTTGGTCCAAATGAAGTTTAAAACTAGAAACGTTTTAAATATGATTCATTTGAAAAATGCAGCTCTTGCAGCCTCAGCAGCTCCATGCAAAGCTCAATGTTTTTACTCTGATAGCAGTTAAATCAAAGCTCACAGGCTGAGGTGTGAGGGAGTATTTTCCTCATGCTGAACTGGAGGCTTGTAGGTTATTGACTACTGAAACATTTTCATCACCTGATGCTGCATAAAATAGAGTAACCTGCTTGATGAATACTGTAGCTATTAAAATTCAGTCGAGTCACTTTCATGGATAAAAGTGGAATAAAATCTTGAAAAAGGCAGTTTAAACACAACATATGTTTTTATCTTGTAAATAACTTTAACTTGTTCGCACATGAACAGGGTGTAAAGTCAATGTGCTGAGTTGGGATGGCAAACAAAAGTCACATTCAAGCAGGTTTTCATCTTTCCATTCACTGCCAAACACGAGTCAATATGTTTGTCAATAACGACTGGCACCACAACTTGTGTTTGTGACTACAGATAAATGCAAACTAACTGCAGATTAAATATATTAAACTATTTATAATCTTTATAACAAAATAAGGAGTGCAACCATAAGAGTTAAACAAAGTGGAATCCCAAAACAAAATCAGAAATAATATTTTAAACAATGCAAAGCAACAGCACTGTTATTAGGTAGCTAAAATATAAAAACAGCAGCAGGCAGGATTCAAAATACACAAGATTTTGTCAGCTAGGTTTAATAAATGTTGGCAAACATAAATATATATCTATAAGTAAGAATACAGGCAACCTTGCGCATCAATACATAAAATGTTTATTTGTCTTCTCTGGGGATCTGTTGGCAGTGAATGGACCGATTCATGAAGGCTTAGTTTCACATTCTTAGAGAACCAGATGTGATTAATGAGCAGAAAAATAAAGAGAAGAGGGTGTGGCTATTGACATTCAGGAGGAGGTGAGGGAGATGGGGAGAGGGAGGTGCTCACTTTGTCAAAGCTGGCAAATCGATCAGCTTCCCGCACGTTGTGGCGAGGAGGGGAGGAGGGGGCGAAGGGGTCGGCTAAAGGGTCCTTGGCAGGCAGGGAGGAAGAGGAGAAGTCTCCAGAGGTCTGAAGGAAGTGTCCTCGTCGCTGGAAGGAGTCGGAAGACTCTGTCCTAGAGACGGATGCTCTCTTACCTGACGAAGCAGAGACAACTCGCAGTGTTAATTCATCCACACCAGAGGTGGAGCCAATTATGAGTCAAATCTGAATGATTTTCTGAACTGACCTGGAGGTGGGGGAGGCGGTCTAGTTGGCGTACCCGTTTTAGGCGGCAGGGCAGGGGGCACGTCAGAGTTGGCAGGCTGGCTGTCCTCCTGGAACAGGTTCTTGTTGTTGATGCCAAACTGGTCAGGACCGTTCGACTGGAACAGATAGTTTACATAAACACATCGCTATGCTTACGAAGATGCAAACATCAAGCTTTTTCATTATGCTAGTAATTTTGTGGCAAATCCAGATGTGCAGTGCATTGTAAAAATATTCATTCTGCTTAATTTTTTCCACATTTGTGTTGGCAGACCAACACAAATTAGCACATGAGTGTGAAGAGGATGGAAAATAATTCATGGTTTTCAACATTGCTTTACAAAAGCAGCAAAGTGACAGAAAAATGAAAGTATAAAAAAAATAAAAAAACTTCTGGGTGAATAGTTGACGTGTCTGCTGTGCTCCTTGTTCTTTGGGATGTGGTTTTTTTCACTGATGTTTTTAACAAACCTCTAAGGCGTAAACAGCTGAATTTATACGGAGATTAAATTACAAACAGAAAGACTCTGGTTACTGATTAAGTGACTTCAGAGTAGAGGAGATTATGTTGATCTGTGCTGGTCTGTCCCAACACAAAATCTCAATTAAATACATTGAAGTTTGTTGTTGTAGAGTGACAAAATGTAAAAAATATGTTGCTAGAATCACAGTTGGAAAGACATTTCTGCAGCAAGGTAGAGAACATCTTTCCAACCACCCACTCCTGTCAAGACATTTGTCTTTATGGTATATTCACATTTTATTGTCACAGTTCTCTATTTGCCATCACAAAGTCACTTTAAGTTCTGTTTTTAATTCGAGAAGTACTTTTGTTTGCACCATCAGAGAACCTTTGATATGTTGCACATCAGATTTCCATCTTATAAGTTGCAGGATTTACCTAAACTCTAAAACTCACCTTTGTCAAAGCACTGAAATCTGCAAATCCTCCTCCAAACGACTCGTTGCCAAACACAGCAGCGAACGGATCTGAAACGTGAACAAACATGGCTGAGTGCATTTCACTCAGAAAACACTTATTATTAAATGTAGTAGCTGCAATATTTTTTGTTACCAGAGGGTGGCGCCATTTCATAAGCCATACCTGGATCTGAGGTGGTGCTCACTGTAGTGCCTCCTGGAGCAAAGGGATCATTGGATGGCGCTGAGTCCTTCTAAAGCAGAAACACAGAAACTTCATAACGTCTATTTTCATTACAAACACTTGTAAATCGGAACAAGCCTTTCTCTTTTAACTTTTTGAGATACAAGCCTAAAAAGTCAGACCTAAATACCCCAAACCCAGTTATCAATATGAAATTAAACACTTTAGAGACGTTGCACTTTTTTAAGCTTATGAAGTTTTGGATCTGAATGGGTCATCAAATTCAACCCATAGTTTGACTGAACCATCAGATTATTAGACTGGGCAGCCAGTGGATTGGGTCATACGCACCGCTGCCAAATCGGAGCTTGTGGAAGAAGAGCTGAATGGATCTGACCCTCCGTCTTGTGAACTAAATGGATCCGGCTCCCCGGCGTTGTTCAGTTTGCTTCCAAATGGGTCTGAATCCAAGTTGTCCCCTGTGGAGCTGAAGGGATCACTGGATGCTGGATTGATGGTCTTGGAGGCAAATGGGTCTGGGGTTGGTGTTGTTGAAGATGGGGATGGTGCTGCAGGTTCATCCTTAGCCTTGGCTGCAAAGAGGTCCGGTTCTGGTATTCCAGGAGTAGTGCCAAATGGGTCACCTGAGGCTGAAAATGGGTCCTTTGGGGGAAAAGTGTTGCTGGAGGGCTGGGTGAAGAAAGAGTCTGCAGCAAAAGGGTCGGAGCCTTTAAATGGATCTCCTCCAAAAGGATCTAAGGAGAAAAAAAACAACAACAGATTGACTTGATTAAGATTTCGTACTTAAAAGTGTTTAGATGAACAGATTTTCTACTTAAAAGTGACCTTTTATGCTTCCGTCAACAGCTTAGAATAGGTGTAAAGGCTTTTCAAAACATGTCTATTACATATTTTGCACAAAATCATTCTAAGACGATGAGATCTTGTCTGCTCAGGTCTGCTATTTTGAGTTTCCTTTAGAAGAAGCTGTTTTAGGGCCTCTTGGTACACTTTAAATCCAAATAAGTTGCTTCTGACCGGGCCCCACAACTCAACGTTTACACTCTCAAGGGAAAATGGCTGCAAAAAGATGCACAATTATACAACTGTACATCTTTGAAAAAGCAGAAGTAGAGGCTCCTGCACAACCAAAAAGAATGCAGCAAGTGGTTTATGGATGGTAAGTCAGAAACAAAACACTTGTCTTTTCCAGCAGCCATTGTACAGCACATACATTGGACCAAATGTGCTGGAGCTTTGCTTGCAGCCAACGCTTGCCTGGGGTTGCTAGGTAACAGGCTTAATTTTGCTGGGTTGCTAGGTCAGGGGCAGTGCCTACTGATTAGTGACATTACATTCCGGAAATTTTTGAAACGGGTCGTTTTCCAGACACCAAAAGACATGAACTATTTTCCCAAAACTGGTTGGGTGTGGATTTTTTTAAGAAGTTGGGCTGTTTTCAGAAGCAGTACAAGTCCAATGGAAGTACAAAAACATGCAAAATTGAAATTTTGCATAATAGGTCTCCTTTAAGTGAGGATATTGAAATGGAGAACCACCTGCAACATCTGCTTTTCCAAACGGATCTTCTTTGAATGGATCATCTAGAAAAGACAGGGGAAAAAATAGTAACCCAGCATGAGCCACTTTATGTAAACAACTTAACTGCCTAAAATATATAATGCTCTTCGACATGAAGTTTGACCATTGTAAGGCTTACGGTCGGTGAAAGGGTCTGAATGGAAGAAGTCCATCTCTGGCAGGGAGGGGGGGCTCGTCTGTGGTGGCAGGGAGCGAGCGCCGGCCTGTGGAGGCAACGGGGAGGGCGTCGATTCTGTAGACTCTGTTTGCTCCTGTTGGCTCTCTGGCTCTGGAGAGTCAACCTGTTGGGAAGTCACATGGCTTTGAGGAGAAGCTGGTAGGCATCACAAAATACTATATGCATTTACGGTAAACATTACTAAACCCCTTAAATAGTTATCCTTCTGCAGCCTTTCTACACCTGCTCAGTCATTCACATTTTTTTTGTGGATCTGTGATTATAAGATGTGATTTGGTTTTAGTCTCATTTTACTCCAAATTCTTCTTTGCTGCATAAATTAACTCTAGTCACGCTTAAAAAAAAAATAAAAATGTGACAATGCATGACCTTCACCTCACATGATGTGTGTCTAGTTTAAACAGCTTTACATGGGATAATCTGACAAAGATGAAGATTAAGAAAAGATCTGACGTTTGGGTAAATGTGACATAATGCAGAGACGATATTTATGGGAAACTGAACAGTTGAGCAAAACAAGGTCAGAGAAATGTTTCTTACTGACAGAACTACGGGTATCTAATGGTACTCTAATAGCAGTTCACACCAAACTTATGCAAGCACTGCTGGTAAGAACATGATGGCGGTTAAAAATGCTTTTTCTAAATCAGCAGCAAACAGAATCCTGTTGTGTTTTTAGGGATAAAGCAGCAGCAGAGAGTAAGGGAGACATGACAAAAATGAAACAATTGTCTACCACTGTACTTATGGCAATCTATTTGTGTATTTATTCCACATTTTTGATGTAGCAGACCATTTTTCCAACCAGTTTGCCTTATAAACTTATCAAATCTGCCACCAGGTTTCTAAGATGTTCCACCTTCTGTTCAAACTGAGTCACACAAGGAGAGAAACAGCATATACATTTCAAACCTATTAAATTCTGTACTTGTGGTGGAAAATGAATCTGTAAGAGAGTCAGCTCTTATGACTCAAATTTCTTAAAGAGAGACGACTCTTTCAGCTCCCAACTGGCTTCTTGGATTTTTTCATTGCTTAAATAATTAATTACAAAGAGTGATGTCAAATATGGTGCGGGCTGCGATTGTTCTTGACAAAGAGTTGACTAAGAGTTTTGGCATTCAATATTTCATGCTACCTTTTATGCTACATGAAGGTTCAGTTCAAATTAAAACAATTTGTTTAGTTTTTATAAGAGAGAAAGGTGCCCGTCAGTTTTCAATTTTTAAAAAATTTGATTATTTGGCTTCTAAAAGCAACATTTAATTCAAACTGGATAAACTTTTTTTTTTTTTTTACAATTTCGACAAATCCTTTTCTGTGAACAGCTCCCTCAGTAGCAAGGATTTATTTAATTCCTCTCTCTCTGAGGGAGTTGGTTTCTGCTTAGGAGGAGTGAAAAAAGAAACCTGGGATTTATGTTTCAATACTTTTGCTTTGGTAATGTATCAAACTTTGATCTAAAAATCAAGTTTTGTACCTTCAGTGGAGTCTCTTTTAGTGACTCAACATCAGAGGCGTCAGATGAGACATCAGGTGCCACAATATTGTTTTCCTGCTGAATTTAAACAAAAATATAGTTTATGAGCAGAGCAACGTTAAGAAATAACACTCGACAGATAGGTTATATTTATGTTAAATTGTGTAATCCTTGTAAATATGTTCACCACATCTGAAACACAATCATGCAATAAATTCCTGTGACTATATTACCCCAACTGGATTATCTCGAGCCTTAGAGATGGATGACAGACTACTGTACATATCCGTGTTGGCCAGACTGGAGAAGAGGTCATCCAGGGCATCAGGTTTACTCTTCTCCTCCTCTGCACTCTGTTCCTCCTTCTGTCCTTCTTTCTCATCGACTCCTTCCCTCTCCTTTTCGTCTGAATGTTCTTTCTGCTGATTGCTGACAGCACCTGGCTCATCCTCCTTCAGCTCCTTGGGCAGGTCGTCACTGAAGAGGTCAAGCTCTGCCGTGGAGCCGGCCGACCCATTGACCATGACCGGAGAGCTGTCCTCTAGCGCTCTCTTCCAGCTGAGCTGTGCTGTCACTGACCTCTCTTCCAGGCGAAGGTCTTGTACTTTCTGCTGAACCTAAAGAGAGTAAGCAGAGAAAAACAATTACATGGTGATCCTATATATCCCATGTTCAGTGGAAGCACATAGATGAGAAAAACAAAACCAAGATGTCGCCAGATAAGTAAATGTCATGTAGCTGTGAGTTGCATCTGGGTCTGCAACAAATTATTATTTTAGTAAGTATTCTCTCGATGATTAATCACATTTTTTAAAAATCCCCATTCTGCAGATTTTTTTTATTTAACTACTTAAGCCTTTTTAACTGAGCTGACCTGAGAAACTTGAGTGAAGGAGTCCCGCACAGATTCCTGCAGAGGGGTGAGTTGCTCCTGAGCAGCTTGGACTTTCTCCTGCAGCTTCCGGCTCTCTTCCTGCAGGGCCAGAAGCTCCTCTCGTGCCTGAACCAGCTCCTCCTCGTACTGACAGATCTTCTGTTCCTGCTCCTCATGCTCAGACTGCAGCGACGAGATCTGGAAAGATGCAAGTGCATGTGAAGCTGCACAGGACCTGAGATATTTCTGATTTCAAAGAAGAATGTTTCCATTCAAATGTATCAGGATCACCAAACATTTAGTTGTGATGATTTACAAACTGTGAAACGTACAAGTTGCGTCTCTTGGCTGGTCTGCTGTCGAATGAGGCTGAGCTGCTCCTCCAAGGTGTTCTTCTGTTGGTCGAGCTCATCTAAAGCCTCTTGGACCTTCTGACGCTGAGACTGCAGCCGCTGAAGCTCCTCGGTCTCCTTCGCTACTTCATCTTGAAGGTCCTGACATCCGAGCAGAGATCAAAAAATTAACTGGTGCAGCTTTTCTGCAAGAAATATTACTGATGGAATTGGGATAGCTTGCGACAGACCAACACAAACTAATGCACAATTGTTAAGTGGAAGAAAAACAATAATTTTTTTTTAAGCTGTTACAAAAAAAATTGTAAAAATAAAAATAATTGTTTTTATTGAGCCCCGTTTACTCCGAGACCAGAGCTATAAGGGAATATTTTAGATCAGAGGTGTCCAAACGTTTATGTCTGATGGGCCAAAATAATCCCTTTCCAAAATATATACGAGTACAGCTCTTTGAAAAATCACAGAAAAAGAAGAGTCCTTTTTACCTGCTCAATTAACTAAACATGCAACATTTTAACAATAAAAAAAAAGTAATCAGATTTTACGTGTTAATCAATGTTGAGCCAAAACTTCTGTAAGCAAAGAAGAGCATCTAAAAACCCTTCCTAAATTTGGCCAAATTTAATAAAATCAAATAAAAACAAATTTTGGGTGCAGCAAAGTTAGCTTCTGAATAAAAGTGAGTGGGAAAAATGTGGACCTACTTACAGACAAAGAAAATGCTTTGTGTTGTACCCAACATTTTACTCTGTACTAAATTTCCATTAATAAAAAAAAAAAGTCTCCAACTGCAGCAACCACTATTCTTGAATTGCAGTCAGGGACCACAAAACAATAGGACAGAAATTAAGTCCTGTGGTCACCTATGTTCTTACATACTGTTTAGACCACATAAAGTCCATGTGTTAGAATGGCCCAGTCAAAGTCCAGACCCACATCTAATTTATACTCTGTTGCAATAAGATATACTAAAAGTAGTTTTTGTTGTGGAAAGGTTCACAACCTTTCCACAACAAAGGTAAGCTCCTTTGTTGATGGAAATTTACATCAGATTTCCATGTTGATGTAAATCTAAGTCCACTACAGTGTTGCACTTACGTTATGAGAACCTACAACTATAAGCCTCTGCTTATTAAACTTTTATTACAGTAAAAACAGTAAAATGCAGCTAAACAAGTCAAACTGCTTCAGCGTGAGACTCCCTTAAGATCTACCCTCGCTGTTTCAAGACTGAATTTTTAAAAGTAGAGCAGCCTAGCCCTTTAAGTAGACAGCTCCCAAAATAGAGACAATCTCTGGGGCTCAGGGGCTGGACACACCTTCAGGAGGACTATAACCTGATTCACTTAGAACAACATTAAAGGAATTTCAGAGGAAGCATCTCAGACTGCAGAGATCATTTACTCATTTCAATTTAATTTAAAAATGTACTTGAATTGTCCTAAAAGGGGAAAATCATGCTTTTAACACCAGCAGTAAATGTAAATGCCAGCACAAAATGTTTTGATTTGCTTAAAAATTATTCTTTTACTCAAAACATAGGAAACCAGCAAATGTCCAATCTTACCTGTACTTCATCTGTTTGCTGTCGGATAGCTTCCTCCTTCTCTTTGATTTCCTCTTCCACAGAGATCTTCTCTCTGGGCGTCCAGCAAAGGAGACAAAAGTGGTTAGCCACGGAGGACAAACAGGTTAAACTCTGCAGCCCCACCCCACCCAGCCACAGCCAGGTGTCTGCTGAGGGTGCTGTGCCCCGCTTTTCAAACACCGCCACCTCGGTTCCCTGAACCACCATGACCGCGTCCCCGAATCACAACTTCACGGAACAAAGAGCTGCACAGAAATCCAGAGCGAAAGCAGCTGTGTGGAGATGCGTCAGATCGAAAACGTGAGATTTCAAGGAGGCAGGGTGCTGTAATCGCAGTGAGAGAAAGTGTTTTAGAAAGTGAGCATGTGCTTGGACAGTGAAATGTGTGGGAAGTGAGGAGCGAGAAGCAGATGGCTGCATGAGGATAGAGGAAGGCAGAGAGAGAGGAGAGATGAGTCATGAGGAGCTGAGATACAGCATCTATCATTTGTGGTTCCCAGGCTGCTCATCCATTTTATGTTGCTATTTCTACCAGGAGTGAGAAATCAGAGATGGGTGGTGTGTTGTCAGAAAATTCAGGTCCTTTTGTACGAATTTCATTTGCTTTTTATGGTTCTCACAGACCAATATATGTATTTTTAAAGCAGAAAGCTTGAAAAGAATCAGCACAATAATGATAAACACTAGAAAGAAACACTACAAATTAACTACTTTGTATCTCACTGCATAAAATACATCCATCTGTCAAACCAATAGAACCACCTGTCTCACTCTGAGTAGGCATGTTGTCTGCCACAAGATCTGAAAAATTAGGACAGATATCTAAATTTATATCTAGAGCAGTGGTATCCAAAGTCAGTCTTCAGTGGCCGGTGTCTGTCATGTTTTCCTGGCTCTACACAGCTGAATAAAATGATGGGAAGGTAGTTGAAGCATTTTAATCAGCAGACATGCATCTAAAAATGGCCGGACACCGGCCCTTAAGGACTGCAGCTGATCTCCTGATCTAGACCAACCTCAGTTATTAAATTTTAATCCAACTGCTTTTAACTGTGCATGTTTTCTAGCAATTTAGATAAATAAATCTTAATTCTAGACTAATCAGTATCAAACCATATAATTGCGCCACATGACATTTTCAAAGTAAATAAGCTTAATGGAAACACACCAATTTAACAAAACCTAATTTTTCTATAATTCTTTTGCACTAGGATAAAGTTTTTTGGGGGACATATCAAAATTGGTTCATTCCACAAAACTGCGATTACAAAACACTTTTTTTGGATCACACAAGTCACATGATCAACAACCGGATGTTGCCACTGGCACAAACCATGAAGAAGATGCTGACAGGAACAAGTTGCAAAATTATGGTGCAGCATTTTTTTTAATGACTTATCGCGTGAGCAAACTTATTCAGGTGTGATTTTATTTGCTTTTCTTATTTAACAGAAACATCACAATTGTGAAATTGTCTTATTTCGACAATAGTGGAATATTGACAAAGTTTGAGCACATTTGTAAAGAAAACGCAGCTAAAGTCACCTTTCCAGAAAAAACCCAGCAACAATCTTGGAGCATTGGACCAAAAAACTAACTTTGACATGACTGTCTCATGCAACAGAAACTTGATGTTAAAGCAGAGGACCAGAAGTTACCATGAGGTGTGGATCAGCATATTCATGGCTTTATCCACCAACAGCTTGAGGAAGTAGCTAATATAAAGAAGTCCTACTAATGGCAAGCTAAATTTCAGTTTAAAATAGGAAAAAATGCTATGAAGTCATGTTTTCTATTAAAACACTGACACTGCAGAACTGAAATTTAAAAAAGGGAAATTACTGCGCATAACCTTAACTTTCCCTCTCTTCTTCTCAAGTTATAATCCCTCCTTACCTGAGAAATCCCTGCCTCATCGTCCTGCTGCTGGCCTCTGGTCTAATGTCTCCTGACTCTTTGCACTTTTTACTGTGACAACAAAGATTTCTTTTAAATATGTGGAAAGCAACAGTGCACACAACTTCTGTACATAAATTAAAGAGGACAGAGTGCAAAAAAAACAAACAAAAAAAACAAGCTTAACATGATATAAGCTTGTCATGTTAAGATTATATCAGCATGGACATCTAGTAACACTTTAGCCAACAACATCTGCATGAAGCAGATTTACTCAACTTGTTCGTTTGAAAGAAAACTATGAAGTTTTTTTGCCTTTTAGCTCTATCTAGTAAAAAAACATAACAGGTTAGAGTTTGGAAAATCAAAAGATAAAGTATATGTCGAAATGAAAATATCAGTATTTACACCAGTGTATTTATTTAACCTTGTTTTTAAAACTTTTGTTCTTCAGCAAACGGATGGAAAAAAAAGTCTGGGGGGAAAAAAAAAAAAAAATCTTTACATATTTAATTATATTTTTCCCCCATACTAATCCAGTCCTGTGAAATGATTAAGGCAGATTCCATTTTTAAAGACTTTAAGACAGTGTATGTCTTGAAAACTGCACTTTTTTTGTAAAAAATTACTTAAGATTACATTTGTTGTGAATTGGCGCTCCATAAATAAACTGCTAGATGGTGTGTAATAACAGGAAGAAAATTAAGATTTCCTATGTTATGTGAAGACAACCCACAGATTCCAGTTGTACTTGTAGGCACCTTATTTTAAAATAAATCAATCCGAAGCCAGTAGTCTTTGCTGTCTTCAATGCAAGCTAAAAATATGTTTCAAACACAGCAACTATTTTCACATTTTATCTCTCACCACACATCAAAACATAAAATATCTGCTAATATTTCAGCTGTACACCTCGTCCTTTCTTACCTGCTTTCATTTTGACGGCCATCTTCATTTTGAGGAGCGGGTTGCCGCCAACATCTGAAGCAGCTGCAAAATCGCAACATCTCTCCAGGTCCCTAGTTTTGATCTGATGATCTAAATCTGATTTACGACTTGGTTTCAACTTTCACATATGAGTACCTTAACAGCTGCTACAAGTTTACTTTAAAGACTGACTGTACATAAAGAATGTAGGTGGACTGAAAGGTTTCTCACTTCTCACTCTCAACTTTCATGACTGGGGAACTCGAATTCTCTTTTCCATTTAAAACAAAACAACAGATGCAGCCAGCAACCGAAACAAAGTGTGTTCTAGAAATGTAATTCATGCAAACACAACAAAGCATCAACCGCTCCATCTGCTACCGAAAAGTATTTTTCATAATAAGAAACAAAATAAAAAATATCCTTTAATCATCCCACTTTTGGGAAATTCAGATGTACCAGCAGCAAGTTACAGGTAAACAGAAAACAAAAAAAACAAAAAAATCATAATAAAAAACAGCATAACACTGTACATTTAAGAAAAATAACATATTCAGATATAAAGAAATGTACAACTGAGTAGGGCTTTTAAAAAAGAAATAAATTTGAATGTGTGTATATTTGTGCATAGAAAGTATCAATCGACCATTTTAGTAGAAGTGAAAAAAAAATACTGTGCAAATATCAACAGGGATCTGCAAATAACAGCAAGAATGTTCTTTGAAAAGAGGAACTATGCAAATCCAGGCACAGGAAGGTGAATTCCTTGATTTCTCTGCTGTTTCTCACTCTACATTTCCTCCCTTGCAAACAAAAAGCAGCTAGATTATTTAGTTTTAAAACCAAATGTTGAACTTTGCAGCTCCCAAAACCCCCACAAAATGTTTATTTATTTCCATTGATGAACAAAAAGTGTCCGGGCCAGTTAAAGGATTTTATCATGCATTAAACTCTATTCATTGCAAAATTTAGCTCACAAATTTAAACTTTAACTTGTACAAACCAGCTTAGCAGTTTGATGGAAACATCGCATCCTGCTGGTGATCTGAGGATAAAACTATTCAGGAGATTTATTGTTATAGCCCCGAGGCTTTTACCGTAATTATGTAACAGAATGAAAATGCACAACACTAAAATATTTTTCCCATGATTCACAAAATATTTTTTTTTTCTAGATACAAATCTGATAACATTTGACAGAAATTTTGCATAAATCTCCAACCTTTCTACTGGGAAGGTTGATAAACATCTGATATGCAGTGGTGTCTGTTTATTAGCTTTCCACAAAAGGGCTTAAAACAACTCAATCCTTTACTGCAGCAAGATGAGCTCTCACTTTTCAGAAAAATCTCTAATTACCTCAAACCTTTAATGTAAGTAGATTTATTTAGTAAGCAGAAACAATCCCACATAAAGAAATAATTTTCAAACATTGGTACTCTTGTAAACTGTTGCTGCTACTTAGTAATCAATTCGAAATACATGTAATAGAAGCATTTTTTAAATTAATTCTTTACTTTTTAAGTTGATAAGAGCATCTATGAACTTCTAATCAATAATCCATGACTTTTGTTCCGCCGGGGTTCTAAACGTTTTTTTAATTTCTTTATTTTTTAAGCAATAATTAGGTTTTTTTCTACTTCTCCACAGTGGTGCCACATCCATCACTATTATGAGTTCAACAAGAAGGTCCACCGCATCTCTTTAATGTAAATATCAGGAGGATATCATACCTTTGTAATTCAACAATCTCATTGCTGAGGGTGTCGAGTTCCTTAATGGCAGAGAAGTCAGCTGCCAGGTTTGCATTGTTCTGAAAAACATAAACACCATCACAAAATGTGCATAGGTTTACCTACACACAGTAAGGAAGGACTTTTTAAACCCAGAAAGAAAAACCACTTTATCCATTGAAGAAGATGGGACACAAAAAACATTTTAAAGTTAAGAAACAGCATCGCGATACAAAGATAGAAAGCACTATATGAATATTTGATGACAAAAACTCGTAAGAAACTATTGAAGTTACAAATAAACTTTGGTTCAGAGAACAAAGACGTGAGAGCACTTAAGGTGGGAGGAAAATAGGGGTGTGCTGTGGTGGCGTAGGGGTTAGCGCGACCCACATTTGGAGGCCTTGAGTCCTCGACGCGGCCGTCGCGGGTTCGACTCCCGGACCCGGCGACATTTGCCGCATGTCTTACCCCCTCTCCTTACCCCCTTCCTGTCAGCCTACTGTCAAAAAAGGGACACTAGAGCCCACAAAAAAAAAAAAAAAGGTGGGAGGAAAATATCCTACAAAGCTCATATTTAACTTTGTCCATAGTTATTGGATGCTTTCATCCATTTTTCTTGTCTTTATGTATTCAATAGTAATCTGCATCCAAACAGTTATTTGAAATACAAACATGTTTGAGCACAATACTTGGTAAAAAGAAGAAGAAATGTCTTCTGTTGGGGCATTTATTCAGAAAAAAATATTACTGTCTTTCATAGTGGTATAAAAAGTTCATTTGAAAAATAAATTCCTGTAAATCAATCAAAAGTCCTCTGTATTTGTTTCTAATAGTATTAATAGACTTGAGTGAACTTGTGGGCCTCACCTGCTTGCTGTTTTGTCTGTCAGACGGAGGAATCATTTCCGGGGAGAGAGTCTGTGGTGGGTCCAGGCCTTTCGTCAGCTTCAGATTGATCAGATAAAGCGCCAAGGCAAACTGTTCACGAGTCAGCTTTCCCATGTCTCCAATGTCACAAAGCTCCCTGGGAGCAAAAACACACAAGTTACGTAAGAGGCCAACGATTTCCACCTCAGGCAATAACTACTTTTAATGATCCAACAGATCCATCATGTTCTGCCATTATGGAAACCGATAGGACACGGCAGGATGGATGGTCACCAGCCGTGTGAGGGTGAAAATCAATGATGTCACTGGTCTTATATAAAAAAACAAATGTGCCACCAGGATGTAGAACCCTGTAAAGATCATTTGTAGGGTAAAATTACGACTAAAATAATGTTTATGAATTAGATTAATAACTTTTCGTACACTGATTAAACAAATTTTCTTCCATTTTAATCTAATTATCAATAACACAGCATTTCTATTTCCATAATGGAAAGAAATGAACAAATCAGTGGATAGAAATTGGCTGAAATCTTGTCTGAAAACAACTGTGTGTTGTTAGCATCTCTGCTTACCAGATTCGTGCGAGCGTGGCAGACGGCAGCCCAGTTTTGAGAAAAATATCTCTGACTTCTGCTCCAGACACCAAGCCGTCCATGTCGCCATCCGTCTTGCTGAACAGTTCATCGTACTTGGCTTTCTCTGCTGCCGATACAACCCACTGCGTAGGCAACAAAAACATCACTTTTTGCTCCAGAAATGCAAAAACACATCACAGATGAATAACCGTGCGACCACTGTACATCAAGCCAACAAATATTCACTCACCTTCCCACTCTTTTTACTCTTCTTCTTTTGAAAAACACATTGAGCGAGCCAGTTTGAGATCATTTTAATTGAGTTGCTCAAGTCTTTTTTTTTGTTAGTAAAAAACAAAAGCAGGTACTGCGTGCACAGGAGATACAGAGGCTGTACTCACAGGGGCGGCTGCTGGTGTTGGGGCAGGAGCTGGCGCGGGTTTGGGAGGGTGGGGAAGGGTCTTCGAGCCGGTATGGGAGGAGCGACTGTCTTTCACAGAGGGAGGTGAGGGTAACAGGGGCATCACGGGTGCCGTCGCGGGTTTTTTCCTCTTAGAGGGTGGAACTAAAGGAGGCGGTAGGGACATGGGAACGGACTCGCCTTCTAGTGCTCTATAAACCAGAAACATTGCCTGAGAGAGAGTAGCAAAGAAAACAGAAAAATCCATCAGAAACAATAATTACCTAGCAGTGATTTAATCTTTGCATTTCTTCCATGCACATTGTTCCATTCAGCTATACAACCTGCAAACTGACGTTCATAGACATTAACAGAACAATGTTGCAAAGAAAAATTGGCAAAAATGTTATTTTCTAGCTGTCTAGAGACATCCCATATAAGAGATTTGATTGGAGTGAAATGTGGTTCTACAAAACAGTGATTTAGAAGATATAAAAAAATTTGAGAAGTTTGTTGAGATTCAAGGCATAAATACAGTTTTGCAAGTCAGTGTTTCAGTTCCAGTGTAAGTGTTCTTTATTATTATTTCTACTATCTTTATTATTAGTCTTACCACAGAAAATTCATCTCTATCTAACATGCCATCTCTGTCCAGGTCACTGAGCTCCCACACCTTCAACACACAAAGACAACATTACTTAGCTTTAAAAAAAATGTATTTTACGTAACTTGTATGATACATGTTAACTTACCAATGAAATCACTGACTCATTTCTGGTTCTTAAATCAACATTGCTGACATTACTAACTATATCATTGATGTGTTAGTCCATTTGAAAATATTTACCGTATTTTCTGGACTATAGCGCGCACCTCACTATAAGCTGCACCCACAAAGTTTTTTGTTTTTTTAAAAACTGGAAACGTACATATATAAGTCGCACCGGGCTACAAGCCACTGGTATCTCCGACGCTCCCGGTTTTCCAACTTAATAAATCTACTATTAAGGACGCAGCCCTGTGTCTCCAACGCTGAACCATGGATCCGTTCACGCCGAACTTATGTGCAGCGGCTATCGATCTGTAATACCAGATCGATAGTCCTCAACTTAAAAGCTGCATCATATGAACCTCTTCGTGTTGTTTCCATGATGAGGGTGTATGAGTTTGAAAACATTTCTGTGTCATGCTTGCTGTTAGCATGTGCTTGTTCTAAATGAAAATCAGCACTTTCTTCTTTGATTTCCAATGATTGACTTCCTGCTAAAGAGAAGTGAATGAAGAAAAATCCACAGAAATATAAGCCGCATGGTTCAAAGCGTAGGAAAAAAATAGTGGGTTATAGTCCAAAAAATAAATATATAATAAATATAATAAAAAACTTCATATGTACTGCCTATAATTATAAAGTAAAACAAGAAGGAAATTCAGTTAAAGTTATATCTATAATTGGAGAAAATAAGTATTGGAATTTCTTTGTGTTTTTAATACCAGAGCAGAAACTATTCAATGTTTCCAAACAAACAAAAAAACTACAGTGCATTTTCAGAAATAAGAAAATAAAACTTTAAACGTTTTAAACTGGTTCTTACCCTGCCCAGGATGTCCACAGGCAGCTTGGAGTTGAGCAGAACAGGTTTAACCTTGTCTCCTGACAGCATCCCTCCAACTGGACCCAAACTCTCAAAAATGGCGTCAAACTTCATCTTCTCCTCTGGCTAGAGAATAAAAAAAACAGAAATTCAATGATTTCACCATAAAAACTCATACTTAGCCAGTATTTACATAAGAATTAATGGCTAAACTGGAAGTAAACAGGAAATAATATTTCTTACCGTATAATATTTACAGCAAGTTCAAACAATTAAAACTGACCTTGAAAAAGGTATTACCTGATTTTTTAATTTTACATACTCTCACAATAAAAGATTACAAACCTCTCAAAATAAAACCAATGTTCCCAATTTGTAAAGAACAAATAAATCCCACAGAAAACCTCTGCACCTTAACAACCCAGGGTGCATCAGCAGTCACTCCTCTTGCCAACTGCGGGCTGCTTGTATCATGCTGCAGATGTAGAAAAGCAATACATGTTAATATTTTTATTAATGCTACTAAAAAAATGTTAACACTGAATTATAATTCAAAGCAGCAAACTTACAAATTTGGGTGGAGGAACAGCCACATTAAGACTCTTAAGCGCCACCTCCAGGCCGTTCTGAGCACAAGCAACCAACCGCAATGCTATGAAGAATTGCTGAGGGGAGAAGAAGCAGAGTCATGTAAACCCTGAAGGATCCCATACTAAACCACATCATACCACATAAAAATATACTTTGTCACCTCTTTAGATTTGCTACTTGTTAAATATACCAAAATCTTAATACCATGTTTGATTCTCCAAATAAACAAATTTGTCTCACACAGGGGAAGATGCAGCCTTTGAGGGGTTTTTTTAACCCTTCTCAGTCAGATTATATCATCTGGTCACTGTGTTACAGTCAGCATTAGAAAAGGACTAAATCTGGGTCGAGGATGCAGCCTGGTCAGATTAATTGCGTTTTTTAATTGCAGAGACTGTTTTTCCCGTAATCTCCAGATTTAAAAATGATTGCCTTACTGCATCAAACTTGCAACAGAATGTTGTGACAGGTCTTGCTTGCAGAGCCTAACAAATATCAGACATCTGTGTGTATATCAGACACAAAATAAAATGAAAGACAGATTCAAGCACAGACTGACTTTTGATCAGGTGATTAAAAACTTTTTGAGATAAAAGCAGTTTTAAAAACTTACTTTTTCTGTTTATTTGCTGTCTCGCTCCTTTTCCTCCTTTGTATTTTAAAGCCCTTCTTACAATAGTGTGAATATCAGTACATCTTCCCCTGATTTTAAGACTTTTTTTGAGGAGCGTAAATTTGTCGCACAACAAAAACTGAAATCATCCGGCATCAATGTCTTTTAAAAATGTCTGACTTACTGAATGCAATTAAATTAGTTTTGTTGTGAATCTTTAACACATCCAAGACTTTCATCACCACCACCAAATTTTTTTCAAACATAAATTGCAATAATAATTCATGTAATTAAACAACTGTTAAATCATTAGATGATTAAAAGTGTTAGCAGTTTTGAGCAGGTTTGATGTTATTTAAGTGGCTCATGAAATACAGCAGAAGCTGTATTGTTGTACAATAATTCAGTAGTAATTATGTGGTGAATTTATTTGCAAATTCGTCACTGACCCATGATTAAATGACTAGATTTATAAAATGTAATTACTGACAGTTTCTGTGAAAACTCAAAGCACAAACAAAATAGTCAAACAAAAAAAGAGAGAGGTGGAAAGAAATTCATAAACACACCCAAAGGGGGCATAGGAGGTTTCCATGCAACTCCACTGTGTTTTTACCTGTTTATTAAGGAAACCCTTTCTTTCAATGTCTGCCAAATCCCAAATCTACAGGGACATTAAGAGATTACAGATTAATCTTAAATGTAAAACAAAGACAGATTTGATGTTTCTGATCCTTTTTCAGCCTTCACTCACCTTCCCCAGAACCATGTCAGCCAAACCCGACTGCTTCAGGAAAAGAGCCGCATCTGCTGCCGCCACCCGGCCGCTCCCTGTGGGATCCACCTGAAAAACACATGAGCATGCTCACAATGTTACAAACAGGAACAACAATAAGCAAGATATCAGTAGAAATGTGGTAATTTATTTAAGAGTTATATTATTTTATGATATGAACAGAATCAGAACATAAAGAGAAGGTGAAATAATGAAGAAATAAAATGCGAGAGTCACTCTTTGGAAAAAAGGAGCCTTTGACTCACTAAAATCAATACTGATAATAAAATAAAGCTTCTTTTTTTTCAGAAGTCTATTAGCTTAGTAGTCTTTTATAGAGCCCAGGGGAAGCTTCCCTCCCTGGTTGGCAAAGAGAAACATTAATAATTCATAAAGATACTTCCTTTGTTGGATACAAAGGCTTGACTGTAAAGGTAGACCAGAGATCAGAGCTGACTACAACAACACTTCATCAGAGCAGCTAGAGAGAGTTCAGAGTTTAAACAGTAACACATTCTAGAAATTAATTTCTCCATTTTCAGGAATGTATTACAACATCATTCTGAGTGTTGGTAGTGAGAAAATATCTGCATTAACATTGGCATAAAAACTGTTTATAACATAATACAACTTAAAAAAAAAATACATGGTAAAGAAAATTTAAAAAATACAAATAAAAAATATTGATACAGTAAAACGCAATACAAGTTGTTGTTTAGGGGAAGATATTACCTGTCGATAATATTTGTCATAGATGGGATTTCCACTGGAAAGCTGTTAAAAAGAAAAAAAACTTTAATCAATTAATTACATTTATACAGGTGTGTTTAGATACATTAGGATATCACCAAAAAGTTAATTAAAGTCAGTAAGAAAAATTCAAATCTGAAACCCATATTTATACTTATTAAACAGATATATTCATGGAGTAACCCAACTATTTATTTAGTTCAAAACAATATTGCCAACCATCAGACTGCATAGCAAACCCATGAAATGTAAGACATATACTAAACAGATTAAAGGCACACAACACACGAAATAACTATGCGAATAATATAAGAGACTAAAAACCATTTAAAAAGCTAAATCCTCCTTTTGCTTCAGATTCATATCTGAAATCACAAGAAGCTTCAGATTAGCAAGCGTATTTTCAAGTTGATTTTGAAGATTATGGCTTACAGTGAATGAAAACCCCAAATTCAGTAGATAAAAAAGATATTACATAAGATCTACAAGACCAGAGCAACGTCTTCCTTCTGAAAAGTAGATCTACGTTCTGTTCACTGATTCCGTTTGCATAAAGTACTACATCATGCATGGAGAGGGAGCAGCTCTGCTGAGATGTGAAGGAATCCCAAGCTGCATTAGTGGCATCCTTTCCCCTTGTCTGCATTGTTGAGCCTGCTGACTCATCTTCCTCTTGACAATACCCTCTGGTTTTCTTTGTGGGGTTTAGGTGAGGGAGGTTTTCTGGTCAGTGAAGTACAGCGATGTCATGGTCACAAAAGCAGCTACTGGTACAGAGTGGGCAGCCGCCAAGCCCTACTGGGAAATTAAATCAGCATCCGTGGAAAACTTTGGTCTGAGAAAATATATTGGACCAACACAAGCCGATTACACAGCTCCACAAATCACTACAGTTTGTGGAACATTCAGACCAGAACTGGGCTCTCCACTCGGTCAAACTCTGGGAATTTTTATTTCCAAATAAAATGTAAAATCTAATTCAGTCTAAAAATAGGACTTCAGATCAATGAGCATTTTCTCATAACCAGGTAAGCAGCACCTGCTGTCTCTGGCTCAGAAGGGGCTTCACCAAAGGACTGACAGTCGTAGTCCGTGCCATGGACACGCCTGACTGTGGTGGCTCTTAAAGCACTGACAATGCAGCTCCCTGCTTGTGAATCTCCACCAGACTCTATAAAGAGTGTTGCCTCATAATCATTGAAAGGTGCAGTTTTACCTAGCCTACTCAACTTCACTCAATTCTCATTTCCCTTCATGGCTCCGTCAGGAATTTCTCCCATTTAACTTGATTTCCCAATTTCCAGTAAGCTTCATAGTGTCGAACTTGCACATTAAATGTTAGCGATTGGGTAAAATTTAAAACTTTAACAGAGTCCATGCCTCCAGTAAGCAATCGTTTCTCAGTAGCAGAGGGTCCAGATCTTCTGTATGAAGCAAAGCGTAGAACAAGGGGCTGGTTTTTACAGGGCTAAGTTTCAACTGTTGCTTGTACACCTTTTTCTGTTTAAACAAAACTTATTTTTCTCTCACTCAACTTTCCATTAATCCACTTGAATAGAGCACTTCATAAGCTTATCCTTCCTGTGGAAGGTGTCAAGATCGAAAGTAGCCTTCCCAGTACTAAAGCTGGCCATAGCAGGGAATAGAGAAAACATTTCTGCATTAAAATCCTTTTCAATTTGTCTCATGTAAATTTGAGAGACTGGATTTCTGGTTTTGACAACACAGAAGCAGTAGTAGTAGTAAACCAGTTTAACAGTCTTACTCTATGATTTAAATCACTAAGAGCAAACCTAACATCCGAATATTCAAATTAACTGTAATGCACTTGTAAGAAAAGGCTTTGCAAAACTTACTTACTTGCCCTACTAAATTTTAGCACATAATTTCAAAATCTTTCCAATAAATAACTTTATTTTTCAACTCAAGCAACCAAATAGTACCAGAAACAGAAATAAGAATAAAAACACTGCTGAATATTAAATATATAGATTAAAAAACTACATTAAAATGTCTTGTTGAAAATATCCAATCTAACATACAGCAGTCCCCCATACATATTTTAAGACTGCTGAGGCAAAAGAAAGCATCTTTAAGAAGCAACAATCCTTATTTGACTTTATAATTATGAAAAATCCATAGCCCCATGATTTAATAATATTTTACACAGCGACTCCAGAGAACTGTTTGAGTCAGGTTTTTGTCATACTTCCTCTCAAGGCATTCAACTCAAAACTCTTCCAGAATTGTGAGTCACAAGAATTGAAAAGACCAACAGAATCAGAAAAAAATGCCTTTCAAACATAGACAACCGAACAGCTCCACCCTTAATACATGCATTTGGTAATAATGTAAGAAGGAAGCAACATGTTATATAGCCACATTTTAAAGGAACAGGCGATTCTTTTTAGCATTTTTCTAACATCCTAATTTTTGGGAATCAGCTGTTCTTCTTTTTGGCCAATTAGCTGTTTTTCTTACTTGACAAAGATTCATTTTGTCCCTCTCTACATATAGATATATGTGTACATTATGCAGAAAATGGCTTTAGATACTTGACACCATTTACTGTTGTATCGTGCAGACTGATAACATTCAGTGATCAGTTTTTTCCACAACAGGCCAAACAGGTCTGTTGCATTTTGTTTTATTGCGATGTTGATGACTTTGGTTCATCTAGAAAGAGCTCTTCAGAGCTTCCCAAAGCGCTAGACGCTTGCATTAAGAGCAACAGCTTGTCCTTCACTCGAAACCTCTGTAAACACCCTTCTTTCCTCTGACTGGTTCAGTGCTTCACAGGAAACAAATCAGCGTTTCCTCTTTCTTTTAGCTAGGCCTGACAAATGGTCATCGAGAGCTTCAATTCACAGGTGCAGGGAAGAAGGAAATCAGAAGTGAAAAAAATGAGTCGCCTCCATTCAGCTCTGCAACACTGCAAGACCAACCACTGTGCAAATTTAGCCTCCACTGTACAACTAAAGAAGGACGACAGCAGATATCTGCTTGGGTGTCAATCTTGTAACAGATCCTGGCACAATGAAAGACGTGGAGGGGATGGAGGGACGCTGAAGGCTGTCATCAGCAGTTATCTGTCAGCTTTTTCAACTGCCTCTGAGATAACTGTTGACACACACACATATATCTATCCATCGCTCTCTCTCTCACACTAATGCAACTTCTTCTACGGGACGCACAAAATCGTGTGCCAGGAACTGTTGACGTCTGTAACACAGTGATCATTGTACTGGTGACTCTTTAAATCAGAGCTGAAACAAGAAAACGCCTCAATTATCAGAGTCTCTGCAAGTTTTATAAAGTTAAATTTGAGACTTTATAAGACCGACTTGAATGAGGGAGAATAATATCCTAATAATTTAATTAAACACACATGTAATAGAGCTTTTAAGAATGTAATGCTGGTGCTCTTACACTGATGTAACCTAATTTGAACATCTACAGTGAAAAGTAAGCTCAAGACAATTTACTGACAACAGATTTTAGCCACCTACAGAAAAAGTACAATTTGTTCCATCACAAAGGAGCCAATAGCAAATAAAGTAACAAGAACATGGTATGTACAGCTTACAGCGTGTGCTGCATCCCTCCGACTGAAAAAACACCCTTATTCCTCAGACACAACAAATCATAAAACAAACAAGTTTCAGAAAACAAACAATGGCAAAACCGATGAATAAACAAATGTACAAATTTACAACAATTACAATTACAACACTTTTTCAGGGAGAAAAGCTAACATCTGAAGGTCTAAAATGAAGTTTGTTTCAGACCTTTAAAGGCTTGGTAGAAACCTTGATTACTGTATAACTTAGATGGAGTAAAATTTTAACATACCAAAATGCCTCTCTGGTCCATTAGTCTGATGAAGACTCAAAACATAAAACAACAGACAACAGACATGTCTGGGATAGAAAAGCAAAAAAAAAAAATATTTATTTTGATGTCCCCATCATTGTCCTTGGGCTTTAGCATCTTGATCACTAGGATCTACATAATGGAGGCACAAAAGGCAGTGAAAGTCCATTTAACTGTTCATACATTATAGACAAGTATAAATTGAAGGCAAGGTACCTGAAATACTATAGTACGATAAGCCTAACAAATATTGCTTGTGAGCAAATCTTTGCTATTATGGTTTTGTACATTAAAGATGCTGACTACAAATTAAAAATGCTGACTACAATTCATCATATTGTGCAACTCAGACGGGTAATTTTCAGAGTATTAAGTCAAACAATAAGCTAACACTGCCAAACCACCTATCTGTTGTTACATCCAACAGTGGCTCGGGTGACAAGCCTGGGACTGCAACCTACTGATCAGACCTCTGAACAAACATGACACAAATTTGTAGTTCTTCATTTAACAAGCAACAGGCTGGCCGTTTTGCCTCAGCAGGGAAGGCTAGTAGCTGCTATGGCTCACTTCCTCTTATGTTTGCAAAGCAGCTCTTAACATTAAACAGTTATATATTTTTGCCATACTGCTACACCATGAATACAAAATGATCTAACGGGCTAACAGTTAACAGTATCCCACTGAAAAAGGTTATAAGGAAAACACTAATTCAATCTCCCTGTAGCATGTTTACTTCTAATAATAGCCATCTTCAGGCTGGAGATTCAGTCTAACCATATGGGAAACCACACGAACACCGAGGCTGTCCTAAACACTGGATATAAAACGTAAAAACTGATATTTGATCAACAGAAATGTGACAGTAAAGCGACAATACAGACTGAGCCACAGATGGGTATCACGTATTACCATCACTTTGGCAATGACCGACTAGCCTGCAGCAAAAATTATGAGAAATAGCGACAAATGAGACGAAGCCAAGTGACGTTAGCTACACGACGAGTGTGCAGTTTGACAAAGAAGCGTCAGAAAAGCCTAACACTGACACAAAACTAGCTGTTAGCTCAAAGGCTAGCTGGCTAGCTACGCCCTTACGCAGTCCCCAAAGAGATTAGGCAGAAACTTTTCCCAGTCGCAGCAGGACTAAACTTCAAAAACAGCCACCACGGTCGATAAGGACTCACGTTTCTACCCGCCCTGTCTAAATAACGCCTCCGAGGTGTTTTCAAGAGAAACAAACACAAGCCGGCGACGTTTGCTGTCGATATATTTGAGTTGTACAGACAGTGTTACCTGAGTAAGAGACAGAGTGGCAGCCATAGTGTTTCTGTTTCCCACTGCTTTCATGCTGCGATACTTCCAGACACCAATAGGGGGCGCTGACGACCTGGAGCAGGACACAAACATGAGGGAATGATGGGAAATCCTATTAATTTTATATATATTTAAACGCAAGTTGTGATTAAAAAACAACAAATGGGCCCTCTCCGGGTCATTAAGACTTACTCACTCTCATCTCAGGGAAATAGCCCCCGCCCCAACTTTCCATATCGGATTTGTGAGATGATACGCTAAAACTTGACAAGATTGTACACCCCTAAAGGGTCCTTGCAAAAATATGAGGAAGTATGAACTCCCTTTATAGACTATTTCAAAAGTTAACAGATTCCTTTAAATTGCGATTAAAAACGTAAGAGTAGCTATACTTCATAATAATATAACTCAAGTAAAAGTCAAAAGTACAGTAAAACTACTCTTAAGTAAATTTTACCCCATTACTTAAGTAATTGTAGCAATAAATATAAATCATAGCTGCCTGCAACTATAGGATACCGTCAGTATTATTACAACTAAAATATATCTTATTATCTGCAATAGGAACATTTGTCATGGATACTCTTTATTTTTTTTTGCAAATTTATGTCAAAACCAGAGATTATCTAAAGTGCAAAGCAGAGCCAATGGCTCCCTCTACTGTGCTGCAGCTGAATAGAATAAAATCTCACATTCAAGACTCATATTTCATTGTACTCAAACAAGTTGGTTATGCATTCAGTGGTATAATCTCCCATTGACCACTTTTTAGTGACACTTTGGTGGCATAAATTTGGACCTTCTTTTTCTCTTTCAGAACTTCCTATTTTTATGGCATAGATTCAACAACATGTCAAGCACATTCCTCAGAGATTCAATAGCTTCACACATTTCCAGATCTGCGGGCTTCACATTCATATCAATCTCCCAGAAGGGCTTTACTGGATTAGCATCTAGTAAATGTGGAGGCCGTTAATACTCATTATTTTGTTCAAGAAACCAGTTTAAGATTAATTACACTTATTTATTACTATCATTTTACAATAGATCTCCAGGAGCAATCTCCAGACGATATCAGGTGTGGTATATTCGTTTTTCATCTTTTCTCTTTCTTATCTGTTCCTTAGCATGTTCAGGCAGTGTTAGTTGTGTCGGGTGTGGGAGTCATCAATACCAAGAAGATATATAAAAACTTATCAATCCAAGTAAAAAAAAAATTAATTCTCTTTAAAAAAAAACTATGTCCCTAAAATGATCTGGCATTTAGCAAATGGAAATGATTTTGATCATTCTAACAGACCTAAAACCAGAAAAATTCAGTTTGATTTAAAGGTAAAAAGATTGATATATTTTTTAATGTAAGTAAATATTGAATTATATGTAAACTTTCAGTGCAAGTAAATATCTTGTTTCAACTTTAAGTGCAGTGAAATGGGTGTTTTAAAGAAATTGTGATCAAAATCCTTCAACTTACTGCTGCTCTCCATCTTTATATGTGAGTAGGGCCAAACAATATTTGACTGATATCAATGACATATTCTTTTGTTTCCCATGAAGGAAATGACCCTTCATGCCACTTCATAATTAATAATCACTAGCATTTAGTTGTGGATTATTAATCCAAATTATAAATTTTTTAAAATGTATGAAAATTATTTAAAGCAGTTGTCAGGCATGCAGTCAAGTCTTCATTTTTGTAAATGCAGTCAGATTAGGGGTCGGATTCCTAAATACTTATTCAATGTGAGGTTATGGTGCTGCAACTGAGCTTAAAACTTACCAGGGGAATCAAATGTGAAGAATATGCTGAATTTTAGCCTTGCACAGAATTTAAATAAGCTACATCATTGTAATCCATCAGTTAGCTTTCTCAAAAACACATATTCGTAATTTTAAAAAGAGAAAAAACACACTCGTCACCGTTGAAAAGTCAGACAACCTTAAGTAACCATTATGCCATGGCAGCAAGAAGAAAAGAATACGAGATGCAAATGTAACATTTAGAGATAAATACATATGTTAGATTTCTTCAGATTGTTTTTATTATTTGCACAGCAACATAAAATTTGCCCCCCACTTCATTTCTGACCATTAGTACAAAATGTGTGTTTTACAAAAGGAGCATTGTTGGAGCATTGTGTATGGGACAATGTGCCGGGGTACAGCAGTGCAGATGTACTGAAATCAGACAGGAGGAAACTCGTTAAATCATCTTGGGTACCAGATGATTCACTGCTACAGGAGAGGACCTAATGTACAACTAGCTCTTATTATGATAAACAAGACTACCAAAGGTGCACCAAAGTGGAAGAGTTGGTTAGAAAGAAAACTATAGAAGGGGCTTCATTCTAAAGTTGCCTATTTAACCAGCCGCAAACAGAAGGCTGATCTGAGCAGAGTGTAAAATACAAAGTCTTAGTCCTGATGGTGGTTCCCATTAAACCTTGTTTTAATTTAATGTTAAAGCAGGACAGATTGCCTGCATTAAGATGCAGAACTCAATCAAATCCTTCCAGACTGACATGAATTAGTGTACAAAAAAAAACAAATAACACACAAACCACATGAGGTAAACAAAACATTGTCATGGCACCATCCATACAGCAAATATATTTCCTGTCAAAGCATCACATAAACCTAGATTCTCATTAAACAAATGATAGTTTATACGGTTCTGCAGAAAACAACTTGCAGCTTTATAATTACTAATCTCGACATTCGTTCCAGCGGATCACTTCTATTATTCCAATTTATATAACAATAATCGTGTTAATAGTAGCAGTAGTGGCTCATGGAAACAGGAAACACAACAGTAATTGCCCTTATTGACCTATCCCTTTTGTTTTGTAAACAAACAAATTAAAAAGTCCGTCCCACCCAGATCCACCCCGAGGTGACACTCATCAGGGTCTTTCACTTCAGTCTCCGTTCAACCACCCACAGACTCAAACAGAGCCGTTCCTGAGTTTATAACTCATCCTTGAGTTGAGAGTCTGTGCCTTCATCTTCTTCCTCTTCCTCCTCTTCTTCTGGTTCCTCTCCCTCTTCCTCCTCTTCTTCCTCTTCCTCATCCTTTTCTTCTTCCTCGTCTTCCTTTACCTCGTCCCTCCTCTTCTTGTCCTCTTCCTCTCGCTTCTTCCTCTCCTCCTCCTCTTGGCTTTCCTTCATCTTTCTCTCATTATCCTGGAAATGGAGACAACATACAATTAAAAAAAATCATTCAAAACTGATGAAGTTAGATTCAAAGAGTCTTTGCAAATAGAACTGGGAACATACCTTCGTTTTTCCCCAGGTTTCGTTTCCAACTTCCTCGGCCACTTTGGGATCGTTGGTGATTAGGAAGTTGTCAAAGATGGTCCCAGACTTGACCTTTACAAAAACACAAGTCAGTCAGTCCAGATCGAGTATAAATGTTTTATTAACAAAGATCCAGAGCATTTCTTGTTCCCAGCGCAGAACACCTCAAGAAACTTAGAGAAGAGCTTCTATTCTAAGTTGTTTTTGCTCATTTTCACTGTATAGATCTGATTTGTTTATTTGAGTGTCATGCACCACAGTATGGTGCTCAGCCTACAAGGCAGGTCGAGAAGGTCACCAAACAAGCTTCCCAAACTTTACAAAACATTTACAAAAAATGAAATTCCATAACCACAAGGATGTACTTTTGAGGACACAAAACTCTGTCTTGGTTGCCAAGCTTGTTCAATGAATGATGCTAACGCAAAGATCTCTTTATTAAATAGCCAACTTAGCATATGTGCTTCAGACAGCCAAAACAGATCAGTTATAAATAAATGTATTGATTATGTTCTGTTATACAAATATTTATGTGGTCAGAGTTTGAATATGGAAACTGCAAAAACCAGAGACTGGTTTGGAAGGACGGAGGGACAGATAAGACTTTCGCAATTAGCAATTAATCAACTGATTGCATGATAAATTAAAATGAGCTCAATTTCCATCATGGTGATTTTTTGTTTACAGAAGCTTCGTAATGCATTCTATTTTTGGTTTTGGTTGCAGAGGTTTTCATTTCCTTTTTATTCATCGTTTTTGTTTTATTTTGGATATTTAAAATATCTTCCAGTGTTAAGTGTTCTTTACAAAGTCAAAGTTTATTAGTTTTGAGAGAGTAAATTTCATTATTATGCCATTTGCCCCTTAACTTGACAATTTAGGGGGAATGAGTGAACGGACGAATAAGCAGGTGGCTCGATCAATGAGTTCATTAATGGACAAATTAAGTTATCTGAGTGATTGATGATGGACAAAGAATAAAGTGGATATTTAAAAATATTGTATGCTCTATTTGCTTGTAAGTAATTATTCAGACATGCTAAAATACTTCAATCCAGTTCTATATCTTTCCTTACAGTCGGTGTAGGAACCTCGAGTTTTTCTAATTTAGCTGCTGTATTTTTATTGTTGACTGAACACCATCAGCAAGACCATCCCACCTGCCACAGGTCCAGTCCAATCACTCCGATGCTGTCATATTTGTAGATCTCTGGGTCAGCTGTGTACTCTGGATTGTCGATCTCAGGGTGAACCCACTTGCCTTTGTAAGCAGGGTTATCGATCTCTCTAGGTTTCCACTCGCCCTGCACGTGCAAAAAACACATTAAGGCTCATGTAAAGAAAGAAAAAAATAATAATCCTGGTCAAATGTAAGTGAAAGAGTTTTGTTTGACAGGTATATTTATAACAGCAGTAGGGAAATCTGTGTAAGAATACCTTGTAGTCAGGGTTGGTAATCATAGGTGGCTCCCACTCTCCATCCATCTCATCATCCCAGTCGTCAGGCTTTTTGGCGTCAGGATCTGGGATGTTCTCAGGTTTGTCCCAGTCCTTAAAAGAAAATGAAGACAGGTTAAAACAAGAGAAAATGAAGCATTCACAAAGTTATCCCGCTATTACAGCAGACTAACCTCAGGTTTCTTGTCAACGGGGTCTGGGATCTTCTCCCTGTCGTCCCAGTCCTCTGGCTTTTTGGCGTTGGGGTCCTTGATTTTTTTGGGCGGCAGAAAGTCCCAGTCATCCTCCAGGTTGCCAGACTCGACCTTCTTGTTGTCGATCTTAACCTCGTAGGTGTTGTCATGGTTGACGATCAGCGTGTACAAGTGGGTGTACTCATCATCCTGCAGAGGACAGCGAGATGTTAGAAACGGGAGGGAGGAGCTCTAAAAACTGAACTTTTAAAAATTACCTCCTTCATTGTTAGGTCAACTAGTCAGAATTGGGAGTAATTGTTGGTAATCATTCAATTTAAGTATTAAGTTAGAAAAAAAAAAAACAACCGATGCCATACCTTGCACCTGATATCTTTGTTAATCAAATGGTTTTTGCCTTTGTAGTTGAAGATCACATGAACTTTCTTTGTGCCTGGGCCACAAATATCAGGACCTGAAGGAGGCATGAAGAAAATAAAGTTTTAAGTAACTTAAAGTATGCTTACAAAATTTTGCAAAAGCATTTTATCATAAGTAAATGTTGTAAATGATTAAGGAAGTATAATCTGACAAAAACTCAGAGTCCTACCAAACATGATGTTATAGACGGAGTCTCCATGCATGTCCTCCTGGTTGAGCTCAGAGGGGAACAGCTTGATGTATCCGCCGCCACAGTCGATGCTCTGCTCGTGTTTCACAGTGAACTGGATGACTAGAGGCTGGCCTTTGTTATTGAAGTCATCGAAACGGGCTGACAAAGCATAAAAGCGGGCATCCTGGCTCGTCTGCAGACCTGCGGTAAAAACAGCATCATCACGGCGAAGATCCCGGCTGAGGCCGATCCCGAGTTATTTAGAGCCACTTTCATGATAAGTAACAGAAAAACACTGGCACTGCTTTATGAGCAGAGAATCATAAAAGCAGATTTTTAGGCAGAAATGTTTTCAGTGGCATGCTGATTATTTATCAAAAGCTGCCATCTGGGTAAATTAAGAAAATCTGAAATTTGATTATTTTAAAAAACAAACAACATTAAACACAGTGATGGTTCTGATATAGGCCCATGTGGCTTTCTGCTCAGGGCGGCATGGCCAAGAGGGCAGCGTGAAAAGGCAAAAACAAGTTTACTGTTATGCCCACTCAGCATATCATCCGGTGCTAAATAAAAAAAACTATTTTTGTGTCTTAAGGAGTCTGAACTGCTTTTGACTAACACCAGGTAAATCGTACAAAAACATTATTTTCAAAGTGGAAAACAAACACAAAAAAGATTTTTAATGATATACAGAGCGGTCATAAAATCCAGTCCTCAATGTCGGTGTCCTGCAACTGTTAGGTCCCTCTCTGCTTCAGCACACCTGGCTCCAATATTAGCTCATCAGCAGAGCTCTGTAGAGCTGGACTGAATGCTAGTGATGCATTTTCACCATTTAATTGTGAGGGGCAAAGGACACAGATAAAAGTTCCAGGATTAATTGTTTTCCTAGAACGGTAAGCCATTTCTCCGCCATTAGCATATTTAGCTCTGTTTACACGAGGTTGATTGACAGTGATAAGACCATTTTCGTGGCTCTGATTGGTTGTTTTTGAAATGTTACATACTTCATATTTAAGGAGAGAGAAAAAAATACTACAAATAAAAAGTTTCCAAGCAGGAACTTGTTTTTCTGTCACATTATTCTAACAGTTTACACTTCTTTTATTGATGCATCTCACACCTTTCCTTCACTTGAACGATGCACATACTAATGCAGTACTGCCCATCAGCCAAGAGCTGCTGCACACTGCCAAGTCAGCTGTATGAAAAAAAAAGACAACCACACTTTCTTGCTCTTAGAAGAACACATATGTTTTGTGAATATTTCCTAGCTGTAAAAACATCCTCAAAACACCCCCATCATTTTTATTGAGGTATTGCAGTTTTAAAACTAAAACCAACAAGCTGAAAGGTGCAGAACTTGTAGGCATCTGACTGCAGCATGCCTTCCCAGCCAGCTAATACCTGCTAGTTACATATGTAGTTGCCTATAAAGAGCAGAATGGCTATTTAATATTCTGTGCAAACTGAATTTAGAGGATTTAATGCTGTGTATTTGCTTAAGTCAATATATCAAAATCACAAGAAATAAATGTGATAAGTAAAATTAATTAAACTGCAATAAACAGTAAGGTAAATTATTTTAGTAAAACAGTAATAACAATTGTTTTTCTGTTTATATAAAATAAGTTATATCTGGGTTAACATTATATATAACTAATATTATGCAGCTGTGATTTTACTAAAGAGTAATGAGAATCCTATAGCAGCCCATAAGTACTATTCATCGATTTGTCCATCTCTTAAAATAAATTGGTAAATCAATTGTTTTAGTTCTTCCTGTGGCTGCTATATAATGATTTGTTTGTTTGTTTTTTATTGCTGAATGGAGTTAATGAGGGACCAGGTGTGTGGCTCACCCAGTGCCACATTCATACCAGAACCACCACTGTTAGATAATCTAAACTCCTTCATTTATTAGTTACATTTACAAGACAAGCTCCACATCACTGTTTTTGTTTTCCCACTCACCTTTATCTTTCTCTGTGTCTCCGTAGAACTTCCCTGCAGACAGCACAAACTTGCCATAGTCTGACTTGTGCTTGGATTCCATCCAGCGACTGTTGAAGGCATCTGCACAGACAAGATCAGGTTGAGCATTCATTGTAATAAGCATCACACATTGCTAAAAGCACCTGTAATACTGCTAATGATAATGATGATATAATCTGTGCAGGTGCATGTTACTGAGGGGTGAGGAGGACATAAGAGAATGACCAAGGTAGGGATGAGCTGCAGGGTGGGGGGAGAGCTCGAAGACAACTGGGGGGAGGAAACAGATGGACTATAGATGAAGGACTGAGGCAGAAGAAGAAGAAGGGGCTCCAAGACTGATCATCTTATAGATTAAATGGCATTTATCCCTATAGCGAGCAGCCGATGCGTGCAAAATATTGCATGAAAAATATTACAGTATGAAACCCCATTCTATCAATTAAGCATATCTGTTTTAATTTAATGGTAAAATAAACGAAAACTGGACAGAACCTATATTTAGTAAAAACATAATATTAAAATAAAAATAAAACCTTACCGCCATCCTCAAACTGCTCTCGGAAATACACAGAGGACTCGGCCAGGACAGAGGCTGCAGACACGGCCATCAAAATCAGCGACAGCGCTGCCATGGTTACGAGCTAAAAGCACTCCGTCCGGAATAAAGATAGCAAACTACAAATACACGCCTATGTGGATATTTTTTGCTTTTTCTATTCTGTATGTCGGCGGTACTGGTCCAGTCTTTCTCATACAGTCATGCTACAGTACCGAGCCGCCGAGAAGCACCAGCCTCTCTCCTCTCTGCTCGGAACAGATGTCTGAATCTGATTGGTCGGTGGCTCCAGACCAGTGTCACGGCATTCAGCCAATCGGAGGAGAGAAAATCTGAACGCTAAGGTTTGTAGCCAATAGGGGAAGACCACGCGTTTGCTTGATACACGCCCCAAGGAGAATGATGCTCCTGGGTGAATCACATGGCTGAAGGGGAAAAAAAGAAGGGTGGAAGAATAGATCTTATAAGTACCACAGAACTCCAGAATAACCATCAAAGATAAACCATAGAAAGATAAACCAGCATGCAAAATCTTCGATGTTTTCTATAATGCATAATTAAACCGTGCATATGTGACCGGTGGACTTCTGCGTTGTGTTAGTTACACATATTCAAAGCTTAGAATTAGGTCGGTTTTAAAAGTGAACACTTGAGAATATTTATGGAAATATATATCTTGAAAAAAAAGACAGTCCTTACGAGATTTCGGAATTATTTTAATCCTTACCATAAATCTATCTACATTTGTTTTTGTTTCTCAAAAACAAAACATAGTAAATTATGGATTTTCTCTGTACCGTTTAACAAAGTAAAACAAAGCGTTTGAAAAACGCACAGATGAAAACTCGTGACAATTCCGCTTTGTTCGTGTTTGGGTTGACGACATCGCAAGACGCAAAAACAACTTTTGACAGATTTTGACGTATGAAACTTTAGTTACATTTGAGTTTCAATCTGTATACATTATGGCTTTTCTCTGACCGGTTTTTGTGCATATTCGTCACAAAATAGAAAATGTCATACTGTGTATGTTTTTGACAGATTTGACAGGAAAATATCAGAATTAAGCCCCACCTTGACAGATTCTTGTGTGGTACATAACTTTATATTATTCACTTATTTTTTTAAAAAGAATATTTAATATACAGTATATATTTTTTAAATTCAGCTTGGGAAGTTGAAATACCTATTTGCAATATTCACATGCTTCTGGTTAACATTAATCTTCTTGGCTCTGATTGGCTGCAGCCCCAAGAGCCTAAATAAAGAAGACTTTTTTGTGGAGGTGCTAAGACGATTTCCACTGTGTGTAATAACGTAATAATGCATATTAAAACAGGCAGTTATATATTTAGGGACTCTGAAGTATTTGCAGATTTCAGCAGACTGTAATACTGAAAACGCATGAATACTGGAGGACCACTGTATCCAAATGTAAAAAGACTGCAGTTTTTTTTTTATTGAAATGTATAATTGTTATGTAAATAATTCACAATAATTTGCTACAGTATCTGCAGCAGTATTCATACCAACTGAAAATCTGTCTGCTGTGTCACCTGATTGTTATCATTCTGATTGTTCTGTAAGATTCTCTCACAAACCTTTGTTGGAGAACAAAGGTTTGCTTGTAAACTTTCAAAGCACATGTAATTAAGATGAGATTAAATTACAAACAGATGGAATCTGTTAATTTGATCAGTTCAGATAGGAAACATTTTCACCTCATTTTCTTTGGTGATTGAGTAAAGGAGGCAAAATAAATCTAGATGCCACACTTTTCAGATTTGTATTTGTTAAAAACATGAATATTTTTTCCCACCACCTGGCATTGGTCTATCCTGTAAAATCCCAATAAAATATGCTGACATTTGTAGTTGTGAAATCTAAAAATAAAAATCAGGAGAAGTTAAGTGAGAATGAATACTTTTAAACTATGGAAGACTATATGAGAAATTGTGTCATAATAGCCAAAAATGAATGCCATACTGCTGATTGAATTTAGTGTGAAAATTTTATTAATTCCTAAACCTATGCACAAACAAAAGCACGCCAATTTGAAATTCATTCACACAATAAATAAATCATGACTGACCACCAATTCAGAACCAAAATAGCTATTTTTAATTTTTTTTAATGTTTTATTCCATTTTTCAATAATCCAATATATGTGAACAAATAAAATAAATAAAACCATAATTATATGTTGGGTTCACATAAAAAAGGCCTTTCACAGTTTCACTTTAGAGGAAAAAGACATTTACTAAAAACTTTTATAGATTTTTCTTAGCTTCCACTGATGAGCTTAAGGTAACATTTTTCAGTAACATTTACATGACTATTCTTGAACATAAGCCATGGCATTTTGTTTATAGCACAATACTCATTCAAAGCTCACTCTATGATTACACAAAACACAAGGGTTGTGTGAGAAAAATAAGGTAGAAACAATTCAGAAGAACTGGAATAATAAGCGCGCTAAGTACCTGTGATAATAATGTAATAGAGTGGTGTGTATTCATCTTGGGATAGAAGAGTAAAATGCAAAATGATCTCAAGTATGTTGTACTTTACTAAGAAACACCACATGGCACAGTAACAAAATTCAACTATGGCACAAATGATGTCAATAAATAACGGCGTGAAGAAAAGCACAACATCTGCAAATACCAACACATGATATGTGAACCTTTAAGACTACATAAAAATCAGTACAAGTTGTAACTCTGCAGAAAGAGAAAAAAAAACTAACATAAATAGTTAGAGGACACATCAGTTTTCACAGTCGAAGGTTTCTTCACGCCTTCATCCTGACGCTGTGAAACTCAAACCAGGCAGATAAGGGAGAGCAGCCACGCCTCCCGTAACGACCGTCTGGAATGAGAGTTTCCAGCAACGCTCCTGATCCCTGCAGGGCGGCTTCCGCTGCTCCCTCCTCTTATCCTGAACCTGCCCTGCTGCCTGGCCGTCTCCCAGGGACCTGGACAGACACGGCGTGTGTGTCTGTGTGGGGAGAGGGTTAGTGCACAGAACAGAGCGAAGGAGACACTCTGTGGCTCTGAATGCAGATGGGCTGGAAAAGCAATCGTAACACCTCCTCCAGGTCGCTGCGTCTGTCTCTCTCTCTCATTCTAGGGGAGAAAGAAGTTGATCCTCTGCGGGATGGACTTGCATCCCTGGGCTGAGAAGAGTCTCTCCTCTTTGGGAACGTACAGCATCGCCTTGGCCACCTCATCCAGTGTTGCTTCATCTGCCTCCAGACCTCGCGCTGTGTAGGCGTCTCGCGCGCACAGCTTCACGTGACGGTACTCCAGAGGCAGAAAAGGCACAAAGAAGTCAATCAGGTGGTCCGCCATCAGCTCACTCTGAGCAAAGCCCCCTAAGAAAGAGAGAATAATAAAAGTATAAACAACCAAATCAGAATAAAAACATGATTAAAATTTAACTACAGTCTTGAAAACAAACAGAATAAACCAATAACAATGATTGATTTATGACAATAAAATCAGACACAAATAATATGCTTGACAGAATATTCAATAATTTTGCAGAACTCCGATCAAGAACCGCACAGCACTGTGGGGGATGTAGGCAGAGAAACCTCTCACAGCCAGCTAAGCAAGGTTAGTGGCAACAACTAGCTCAGCCACTCTTTGGTTTCCTAGCAATAACCTGTTGAATAACACAGCAGCTGTTTAAGGTTTCACTACTGTGCCTCATATCTGCTTAAAAATAAAAACAGTGTAGTGAAAACTGTGGATAAACCAGGAAGTGTCATTCCACCACTGGCAGCATTTCAGATATTTAAAACACAAAACTAATCACTAATAATTATCAATGCTAATGTGCTTCTCAGCCCTAGTTTCACTCAATTATTTTTGAGATGTTTGTGGCTCAGTTTGCCAGCTGCAAAGAAAACAGACAGTTGACTATTTGAACTTTAACCTGGCTGAGCCGCGTACCTTGGGTCTCCAGAGTTTCAGCTCGAAGCCGATGCTCCAGGTCCTCCATACCGATGTCCTCCCGATTCTGACCCGAGTGCCAGAAGTCCAGCGCCACATCATTTATTGTTGCACCGCCTATGTTGCTGTAGTGATGAAAAGCAGTGGCGTGTTTATGGCATTTTTGCACACTTTGGGTCAAGATTAGCAAAGCAGAAACAAACAAACTCTGTAACTGTATTATTTATTTTCTTTTCTCTTTTTTTTTTTTTTTTTTTACCACGCTTATAGTGAAGACAATTGCTAAAGTTAGCTGAAGTTAAAAATTTAAGGAAACGACTCTTAAAAATAAATATCCACTTAAATAATTAGTGAAAATGTATTTGGTGATTATTCATGTTGATGAAAACATGAATATTATTAATACAAATCTGTTACCTCTCAAAGTTCCTACAAGGTTTTCATTTACAAATTCCAAACTTTTCCTGATATATTACAACACAATACTAATGTATGTATTATTCTATAATTTATTGTAAAACAATTTAGACCTTCTTCTTTGAAGGTTGTTTAAAAAAAAAAATTATTACCTCTGACCTCAATGCTGCATATCAAATATGGCAAAATTAGTGACCAACGTGAAATTCACTGAAATTCATTATGACAGTTTAGTTTCTATGTGAAAACTTTTGGATTTTTACTTGAGCTTGTTGTCTACTATAATACCTAAGGATTTGGTTTTTCTTACTCTCTCCACGTTGAGCAATTCAGTATGTGCATTAGAACTAGTCTAGTTTCCTCCCAGTTATAGAAGAGCATTTAAATGACACATAAAATTAGTTTTCATCAGTTTCCCCAGATAGAAACATATAATCAGAAAACTCAACTCTCTTCAAAAGGTCTATGATTTCCATTAATTTACAGATTGGGCCCAATACTGACCCCTGGGGGACACCACAAAGAATGTCCAAAACATGCAGATGAGAATTTCCACAACTTCATACATCACTACCTAAATGAGCTTAGGATTGGGTTAATTACTGAAGAACATATTCAGTGTTTTTGTGAATTTTTAATCAACATTTTGATGTAAAATTAAATGAGATGTTAGTAATTTCTGAATATTTGCTTAGAAAAGTTATTATGTTGACTTTAAATAGTTTCACTTATGATGGGTGTTACAAAATGTTTAGCTAAAAAAAATGAGAGAAATGTTTTCTTATGAAAATGGTGTAAAATAAATTAAAAATGAATAAAACATTTCGAGGACGTCAAACCTCTGCAGGTCAGTACTTCAAGAAGATTTTAGACACTAAAAACATGAAAAATACATAAAGAAGAAAACCCATCCTTCACTGAAAATGAGCTGTCAGAATAGCACTGAGTGGAGCTGAGCTTGTGACCCAGATTTCACATCCCTTAGCCTGATCCACCAACCTGAGGAAGATGAAGATGGCTCTCCGGTAGCTGACCCCATCCACGTTGTCATAGTGATCCATGTAAGGCTTGATGGCGTCGATGAGGCCCGGGTGGAGCTTCTCAGCCTCGTCGAAGATGAACAGAGTCTGCGGGCAGCGAAGCACCAAGTCTCGGATGGCTTCCCTCAGCTGACCCTGGACCAAGTGAAGAGGAGCAAATTCAATATCACACATTTAATCAATCAACATGTATTTAAACAGCACTTTTTATACAGTCTTTAACAAAGTGCTTTAACAGGACAGACATACAAAATAAATAAAGGCACTCGCCTTAAAAACATAAAACTAATAAGAAAATTCAAAGACAAAAACAATAATGATACTACTGGTAACGGTAGAAGAGAGAGATAAATGAAGATATTATAGGAGAAGAACTTAATACCTTCAGACCTTCTTTTTTCTGGCTTTTCCAAATGGGAATAAATTACCTTTTTTTTTTCAATTCATGCTATTACAATGTTTTTATCTCCATGACAATACATGCAACAATAGATTTTTACAGTATCCAGTCGAAAACTGTTCTTCGTACTATCAATCCTCTATGTAAAGTCTAGTATTAAAACAGATATTGAGTAAAAATGAGGAGCCCATTAGTGCCATTGTGGCCCAGTTGGACTCGTGCCAGGTTCCAAAAATCCACGCATATCTGTGGTGTTGGAGCACCAATATTTGACCTGAAGCATCAGTCCACCAGCGAGCCGGGTTTCAACACGCAGACTAAACATCTGATTAAGCAAGGGAGCCAACCCACGTGTTCCTGGAACACGGCGTCCAGCTCAGTGGGCCAACTGGTTTTCTGGACGTCTCACCTTGTACGTGTCCAGCAGTCTGGCATGGGGGAAGTGGAACGGGGCAATAAACAGACGGACGCACTCGCTCTTCACCCCGTCCCGGTACAGGTTGTCAGCGATGATACGGGCCACAAAGTTCTTGCCGGTTCCGGTCCAACCGTGGAAGGAGAGTGTCAGAGGCTTGTTGGACTCTGGGTTGTTGATAAAACCCTGGATGGCTTTAAGAACCACGGACTGGACCAGGTGTTGGCCATGGAGCTTCGTCTGCAGGTCCTTGGCCAAACCTGAGTGGGGAGAAAACAACAAACACAATACAGCGCTTGAGTTATTTTTCTTTTGTTAATTATTTCTTAGCCAGTTTTTACAAATTCAATTAGATAAAAAAAAAAATGATACTAACAAACTAATATTTCTCCTCTGTAAATGTAAGGTGCATGGTCTCTTGAAGACTTTCAAATGTTGAACCAATCAGTTTAAAAACCTATTTCCCAATCAAGCTTCCTGATCAAACATAAGATTATTACAGGAACGTTAGTCATCCTGGGCATCTTACAAAAATGTTTACTGATTGGTTGATAAGAAATCACTACAATAAACTAACAATAAAATGAGATAACAGGAAACAATAAAGAGACTCGGGCAACTTTCGTAGAGCTGGAACGAAACACAGTGACTGAAAAGATAAAAGTTTCCATGACAGTCAGGAGTGTCATGGAGAAAACTACGTCTTCTCTTCCTGCTTCCATAGGAGTTTTTAAGGAAAGTAGCAGCCAGGTGTTGCTCACCAAACACACTTGATTCTCTGATGGCCAGTGAGCACGACTGCCTTTATAAAAGCAGAAGTTTCGGTGAAGTTAAATGTTGATGACAGACAACTAAGTAGGAGAAATACTTTTCGCTCTGAAAGGAATGTGGCAGCACGACTTCTGTTTGCAGAGCTGCATCTGGATGAACCAAAAGACAACTGGACCAATGTTCAGACACATCAGGCCACGGTGCAGATCCATCCATCCATTTATCATACCAGCTTATACATGCTGGGTCATGGAGAGCTGGTGTCTGTCTCCAGTCCATCACTGGGAAACACTGGGATAGCAGACACAGTGACCCATAACTATGCATGCACACACTTATACAAGGGCAATTAGAGAAACAAATTAACATAACAAAGTTAGGGTGGACGTGTGACTACACATGGGTGTATAGAGAGAACATGCAAACTTGATGAACGCCACTGTGCGTTCATCAAGTTTTAAAAATTAAAGAAGAAAAAGGAGCGTAGCAGCACAAACTGCACCAAGAATGATTTGCTGACCTGAAACACACATTCACATAAGAGAGGAGAAATGTGCTGCAGGTTTATTTTGAACTGGAGTAGTGAGTATAAATTACACTAATTTACACATCAACAAATATCTCCCTAACCTTAAAACAAAAAGTGCATGAAATGATCTGCAATCTGATCAAAGGAAAAATTTGTTGATCAGTTGGTGCACCTTTAACACCAATCAAGCAGGGTGGTGGAGGGGTGATCATCTGGGCCCAGGACCTGAGCAACTTGCAGTCATTGAGAATTATTCCACATTAAATCTTAGACCCTAAATACTGCAAGGGCCTAATTAAAGTTCAGACCTACACCAAAAGCAAAATGTTCTAGCCAGACTCAAGGAACGTCCACAACAGAAAGGGTGCTAAAGAGAAACTCAAACTTTATCTTCAACAACACTTCAAATTACTGCTAATGAAGGTGGTTGGACAGGTTGTCTCTCCCCACAGACACACAGTGTTACAGGTGTTTACTCTCAGACTGTCTAAGCAGAAGTGAAACATACACAAACAAATCACCTGTGATGTTGTTGGTTATCCTGCAGTCTCCAGACTCACAGCACTGGCCCAGGCTACAGTACCACTGATGCAGCAGGCTGGTGTAGTCTTGAGGAAAGCCTGGCCATAGGTCCCCGACAGGAACTTCACACAGCAACAGACATAAACGGGTTTATAACACTGTAGTAAGCACTGATCGTCTTTCAAAACAAAGACGGAAACTCCTGATCAGTGCAATAATGTTCCTGCTCACCTTGCTGTGTGGCATCATCCTGGTGTGGCTGACACTCCCCCTCCCAGATGTTGCAGTAGAAGTAGTTGAAATAGTAAGTGGAGACGTTGCTAATGCTATCGAGGGGGAAGATGTCGGCCTCTGCGGACAGAGCGCAGATCAGAGGCAGCAGCCAGCACGCAAACATCGGGGAGCAGGACGGAGAGCCGCGGCGGCAGAGGAGATGCAGGGCAGCGCAGCTTCTCTCCCATTTATTTAAACCACCAGCTCGCTACGTGACAGCCTGCTGTGGGTGCGCGGGGGTCCAGTCTCCACCCACGCTACGCTACCAGCTGTAAATTATGTCCGGAAAGCACCAGCTTCGCCCTACCGGTTCCGCCTGACTCCGCCCACACAGAAAAGAGGGGACAAGCAGCGGCGGCAGATTGATGTTTTCCCCTCCAAATGTCAGTGTAGCTTTACATAAAGAGGTGTATTTTTTGTCTTCCTCATTTGGTACAGAAAAACAATATCACAACAGCAGCGATTTATTTTCCTCACTACTAAACTGGCTTGCTTACAAGGAAGCTGCTGCTTAAAACGCGGTTTCACGTTTTGTATATACTCTTTTGCTTACCGGGATAAGCAAGCTTGATGGCAATATTTATTTTATGAATATCAATGAAAAAAATGTCAATTTGCACCTACGTTTAAAATATGTAGAAATGAACTCATCTTTATGACATGCTCAGACGTCATGACGCACCATCTCTAACCACTCCCTGGCTGTGTTAGTAATAATCAGTGACCTCATGATGGCCATCATAACTGACTTACATTTTTCCAACTATGTATGTGATAACTGCAATAATATGGACAACTTTAACATGCTTTAAAATAACAGCAAAAATGGTAATTCCTTAGAAAAAAAAACCCGAAAAAACTTAAGAGCTGCATATTTTTAATTTGTATACATTTAATATTTTCTCCAGGTTTTCCTATTACTTTATTAATAATGTGTTTTACCACGTTCAGCATCGTTTTAGGATTTTTTTAACCCCAATGGAAATGATCCCTTTGCTTTTCAGCATCGACTGCATTTTTTTAAGCGTTAATGTTTCACCTCTGTGCCATCAAAAATAAATTCAGTACAACTTGGTTAAACATTTTATATCTTCATTGACTTGTGACAAGTAATCCATAACAGTGTGGGTTCATTTCAAATCTTTATTAAATTATAAATAAACTGCACAAGCTCAGACCATCCTGATCACTGCATCAGTTCAGTAAATCGAGGATAAGGTTCCCATCATCTTCGTGTCGGCGCCTGCAAGAAAGCGGCTCATCAGACCAAAGTCTCTTCTAATGAACATTTAGGTCTCCAACTGACCACAAAACCTCAGAAATAATGGAACGGTAAAGGGTTATAATCAATGCTTATATTCATTTGGCAGAATCTTTTCATCACTGGTTAAATGGTCAGCTTATAGAAACTCCTAAATGTGTAAAAAAAAAAAATTAAATTAAATCCTTACCGTTGCTCAAGTTCATCTCCTGTAAAGAATGAATGAGAACCTTATTACAGGTCAGCAACCGATTTTAAAAGGTTTCCATTCATTGGGTCGCTCAGTAATATTTTGCATTTGTCTACATTACAGTTCAGGTCAGACATTTGTTTGGACATCACCGAACCCACATTCAATGTTTCACAACAGTTACTCTCCTTCCTTACCAAAGTTTAAAGTTTCCGCTTTCATGCTGCAGTCCGGAAGTATTGTTGACCTGAAGAGACAAGAAGATTAGTCAGATAAACAACCCAGGCAGGAACAGCACTACCACTGAACTGACCACATCAGCTAGAGCTAATATAACACGTCATGGTTAATCAGTCTTCATTTTGTCATCACAGGTCAGATTATGATCGATTCCAGGTAGAGGTGTGGCTTCTCCTCAACCAGGTGCTCAAGATGTCATTTTTTACTCACCCATCAGTTCAGCTTCCTCTAATAAAAGCTGCCACTCCCCTCAGAGACTCTGTACGTGGAAAAATAGATGTCTTAAAATGACAAAGCACTGATGAGCATCAAATAAATACTAACTTCAGATCAGAGAGTTACTTATTTCCTCAACGGGATCAGTGACCTGATTCAAACTCATCACACCTGAACTTCCTTTAGCTTCAACCTGCAGCAGCTAAAAATCTTACCTGTGAAGCAGCAGGGAGTCGCATGATGGCATCCATTCCTTTAAGAAAGCAGGAGATAAAACTGATCAGCTTTGACTTTAAGCAACCAGGACATTCAGGGTTTTGTGTTTGATACGTCAGTTAGGGGTGAAAGACGATATGAGGTCTTCATGGGAAAATCTGCTGAACTATGCAGTCATCATTGTATCAAATGTTACTGAAAAATGCATCTTCACTATGAAGCTCACCTTCATCAACTGCTGCAGACTGGTTCCTGATAAACAAAAAGAAATGTAAGTAAAAGGGTCACTGAGCTACTGTATCCAAAGTTAGGGAAGCCGGTGCATCAGATAGGAGCGAAAGATTGTTCTTCATAGTGATCAGTTGAACTATAAGATCATCACTGCATCAGGTAAAGTGTATACATATTATTTCTAATAAAAACTCACCGACAGATTCAAAACTTGGAGCAGAGGGCATCAGGATGTCAAACACCTGCAGGAGAAACAGGCTGATTACCAAGAGTTGAGGTTTAAGCACAGACATCCATCCTTCAGCGCAAGCTGTGTCAGAATAAAGTGCTCTTTCACTCTTTTTCAGAGAGATTCCCATTGTTTTATAACAAAATTCATCACAGACAGTCATCCATAAAACATGGAGTACACCTAGTTTGGTCATTACCCGCATATCAGTTGTTGAAGCGATCAGCGTACCTGAAAGATAAAGATGAGCAATTAAAACAAGGATTCAGATTCAACGAGAAAAAGCATCGAGTTCTTTGTGCCTCAGATTATAAATATAGGTGGTTGGAGTATCGTCATCCATCTAGTCGAGAGTAGCAAATAATTGTCATCATTGCAGCACAAGATTATTGCAGACTAATGCTTCACTCAGGTGTTGCTCCAGGTTACAGTAGAAATTTCCTCAATTTTGACCTAGGAATGACTGCATCTAAATCTTAACAGTTTAATCAGAAAACTGACTTTTATTGGAACAAATTACAAAATGTAGCCTAGTCTACCAATGTCCGGATGAATGTGGACATTCATCCACATTAAATTTTACATTCATCAAAATGTAAAATTGTTTTTACATTTTGAAAATCTGAATGCAGCGGTCACATTTAGTAGATCAGTTAATGGGTCTCAGTGCCCAAACTAGCACAGTACATTAACCAGTTATTAAATGACATTAATAATAACAAAAAATTTTGATTACATAGCCTGCATTTTTTTTTTTGCTAGTCAACTTATTTCGGAACAGCTTAAATTCACAGGACACACCAGAGAGATGCATTATTCTGCCTTAAAATATGTTACAAAGCTGTAGAGCCTTACCTCCATCCTACTGGTCCTTCAGCTATCTGAATTATTCCATAACCTGTGGATGATTTCTCATTAGCACTGTTCAGTTTAGCAGATTACACATTAAAGCTGAACTGATGAGGCCTCATTGTTTAAATTTCTCAGAAATCACTTCTGTCCACTACTCTTATAACTTAATCATCGACCTTCACACAGGATGACCCCTACTCAGTGAGGGAAAACTTACACACCTATGCATAAGGTGCAGATTTACAGTAGTCGGATGATCCATGGTTTCCCTAAACAGAAAATATAAGCAATTAGAACCGTCACACAATTTAGCTTTGGTGCAAACTCGTGCTAAGCTAACTTTAAGGAAACAGCTCTCACCATGCCACATGGCTTTCCATCTCAGCGTATCCCATACACCGCCCTGCAAACAAGAAAGCAGCACTTTAATAAATATTACCGAGCTGAACTTATTTTTGCATCAATTAGAAAGCCCCGTCTTTAGGAGGAGCTGCACGGCTAACACCTCAGGCCTGCAGCCAAAGTGTCCCATTGAGTCAGAGTGTTGTGTCGCATCACAGTAACTCAGATGTCCCTAACGACACGAAATTACATCATTCATCTATGGGACAACGACTGTTTACAGTTACATTACAGTGCAGCGAGGCTGGTATGGTCAGCTACATGCTAACACCAACACGTGGCTGAGGCCTACAGGAGATTCCCCCTAAAATAAAACTTAAACTAAAAGAAAAAAAAGCTTAGAGCTGCATCAACAACAGCAAAACTACAAACAAATACTTAATGTAGTCATACAATCATTTAACTAAATAAAAACTGCAACAGCTAAACTGCAACTTCCTTACCTCGGACAGAGACGAAATGGGAGGGAGCAAGCGGTACGAGAGGTTTATATAGATAATCCCGCAAAGGCTGATGGGAAAAAACAGTAGGAAGACATTTAGCGCCATCTGCTGCCTTTCGATTACAATTTCTGCCTCCAAGTTCAATTATTTGTAAAATAGTTTCGGAAGAACAAGTTTATCCCTCATGACGTTCCTACAAGAACAAATAACTATTCTAAAAGGAAGTCTATATTTGAAATATGTTTGACCCTCTGAAGTGAGACAAAATACTTACAATAATGTACTTAAGACATACTGATGCAAGCATACATTATGCCAACATTATGCATTACTTATATGTTTATTTCTAATACAAACATACTAGCCATTACAATTTTTCCTGTTGTTGTGGCTTTGTCTATTAAATGCCACCATTTTCTTTATTTGCTTATAGAAAAGAAATAGTGCTAAATAAAAACACTGAAAAGCATTAAACTACTCACTCATAGATACTGTAGAGCTAAAATGTTCTACATAAAAAGATCTTTTTAACTGATTAGCAGTAAATAATAACACCAATATATTGGAGCACTTAAAATTAGACCAGTAAATTGTGAAGAGCCGATGGAGGTAACTCAGCCATTTCAATGAGCTGTGATGCTGCAGAGACGAGTCTAAGGAAGCAAACATATTTTTTTGTTTTCAAGAGCACCTTAGAAAAATTGCAGCTTTTCCCTAACCAGGCCAATGGACATCAGAAGATGGCAGTTTTCTGAGCGAGTAACATGAAGACCTGGTTGGACTTGAGAGATTTTTCCTGGGCAAAGACGATGACTTCTGGTCTTTAGTCAGTGGAAGCTAAGATTAACCTGTCTGACCGGTTAATGAGGTGGTCTTCATTTAAAATACAAAAGGCCCCAGATCAGCATCCTTGCAATCAAGCATGGTGGTGGCAACATAAGGCTGTGGGTGTGTTTTTCAGCCACTGAGACCAAAGAAAATGACATCATAAAAAAAGACAAGATGATCCCTCTTAAGCATGGTCTCATTATCTTTAGATCAATGCCGTTCTCATTTACTATCAAACATCTTTTCAGTGGTATAAAAACAACTTCAAATCTGCCAAGAATATAAATAATGTTGGATTTTACTGCAACAGCTACAGCATTCAACCTGAACAGTTCCTATTTCTACTTCTATTTTTATTATTACCATATTACCATAGTTTACCTATGCTGTAATTTATTCTACAAGAAAGAGAAGGAAAGTACGTCTTATTATGAAGCTTTGATCCACAATACTAAAAATATATATAAAAAAACAACTTTACAGCAGTTATGAAAGAAGGTGACCTAAAGTAAATAGACCAAATCTGACAGGAAATAACTCTCAGAGATTTAATATAATGCTTCAATAATCAGGAGAGTCAGATACAATCAATGGTTATGATGAAAAGGAATAAAAAAAAAAAAAAAAGAAATACATTTGTTTTGATTGCTTCTATCAGGCAATACTGAAATGAAAGGCAAGGCCTCTATTCAACAACTTGTACAAAAAACATGGAGAGAAAAAAAAAGACAGAAGCAAAGCTTCAAATTGAGCTTAAGACCAGGTGGAGAATCACAAAGGCCTTTTCATTTGTGTTGATGTTGCTGAAATTTCAGTATCAGCAGTAAGTTTTAAGATCATTTCAAGTTTTTTTTTTGTCTTTGTATCAATTGATAATTAACTCTTCAACTACTAATAAGAGGGATTGTTTTTGTCATTGTTCATCATATTCTGATGATTTTTTTACCCCCAAATTCAGATCCAAACTACAGTTTTAAATAGTAAAATCAGCAGTGAGTCGGTGATCAAAAGGCTTAGTATTGACCAACATGTGGTTATGGATGTAAAAACAAAAAAATATTAACAGAAACCAGTCGGATGAGTCTACTGTGTTGGCTCACTTTGAGAGAGCTTTCAGATAAGAAGATGATCTGCAGGACAAATGGGAGACTTTACATCCTCACTGTTGAGAAAGAACAACATGTAAACAATCCGTTTTGTTCAGGAATGCCTTCAGGTAAGTGTTTGCCGTGCAGCTCAAAATCCCTCCACTCAATTTTTCTTTAAACCTCATATTTCTTTTTTGGCATAACTGGCACTGAAACTTTGAATTGCATATATTCCTTTAATATATATCTCACCTCTCCTAATCAGTGGATTTAGATGCCATGGCTCATGTTTTGCTTCTGGTTAACACTAAAGATACAAAAAAAACAAAATTGGCCACGCTGACGTGAAAACAAAACGATGAAAAGCAAAATGGAATGACTCCTCAAGACGGAAAACCATTATGTTCATATCCCCAATAGTTTTATAGTATTGCCAGAAAAAAACAGAACAAAAAAATTGGAAATAAAAAAGAATATGTATTTTCCTTATATGTATATCTATATATAAAGATCAGTTTGAACTAGTTGCAGGCAAGCAGAGAAGTTCTCTCCCGCCACTTTAGGATCGATCTGCTCCACTGTTATAAGGCTGTCAGACTCTGGGAGGGTGCAGCAGCTTTCTTTCCTCAGTCAGATTCCCTGAGATGTAGAGCGCCGGTTATTTTATCAAGCTTCACTTTAATTGTACACCATCAATCACAAACCTCTTGCTCCCCCTTATATAATGAAACAAAAAAAAAAACACGTGTATTTTGGAAAACAAGTGTTTCTCTGGATCATCGAGAGTGTGGATCTAAAGCTGATGGTCGACTCTTGCGTCCCCTCCCAGCGGTGCCGAGTTTCACATAAGGGAGAAGAGAAAGGGATGGGATCAATGGCCAGCAAAGAAGAAATTGCCCAAGTAAGGAGAAGAGCTCATGTTTACATCTTTGATGCTTTCATTCATTTCCATTTTTTATACAGTCAGATGCAAAGCAGTGTACAGGTTCAATCAGTCATCCCAAGGCTTGAATAAGAAGTGTTGTTTTTTTTTTTTTTGCAAAAGAGTTCTTATGAAGACTCTTGTGTCTGTGCAGATTTCTTTTTGCACTTCTGTGTTCATCAGAGCGGCGTGGCGTTCTCAGTGCCTTTGAGAGGCTAATCTCTTTAATAGCGGCTCATCGTAGACCCAGCACTCCCCGTCCTCATGGAACAGCTGGAGAAAACATGAAGCAAATCATTTATTTTAAACAACTATATAAAGATCTCATCTAAAAACTGCAACTCTACAAAAACACTTTATAACAGTTTAAATCTCCTGTACAACTAAAACGTCCAATTTTACTTTTACTACTCACTTTGAGGGAAAACGGCGTAGTTGCTGGCTCGGAAAAGAATTAAAAATATTCAAGTTTTTCACATCCAAATCATACATTTGAATATATTTCTATGAGGTTTAATGTGATAAAATGGTTCAACTAAGACACTGAGTTGCCACCAGGGCAAAGCTAGGCTAGAATGGCAGCAGACAGGCGTGTGTGTGTCTGCTCTGGACTTTTGGATGTGGGCCTGGAGTCCAGAAGGCTAAAATCAAACGAAGGCAGTTCTCTTTACCAAGTACAATGTTTGTATAGAACAAGTGGAAAAAGACTGTCCAGAGGAGTAAAGATGATCGCTACAGCGCCTCCTGTTGTGCAGACAGTAAAACATCCAGATAGTATTTCTGTGTCAAGTGCCTAGGTAATTAAAGTTGGTAATTATTCTGATAGTGTATGTCCAGTAGTTACTTACAATTGTCATTATTACCATTATTATTATCTATAGATTTTATTGTCTTATAAGACTTAGTTTGTTACCATTTTGTCTATGTAGTATTTATTTTGTTGGCTCTTTAGCCCAGTATATTGAACAGGCAGATGAATATTACAATGTGGTTGTAATTACAAATTGTTCATAATTATTGAATGATTAAGTAATACATTTAATTAAATTGAGATAAGAGGTAGGACTAAATAAGTGTTCACTTCTTTTCTCCTGTTCAAACAGAAAAGTAGTGGCTAACTAATTATTTTGTTCTTGGTAATGCATGCACATGTTTTCTCTGTCCTGTTTGAAATAAATTAATCAAATCAAAGGTTTTGACCACAGCTGTGGGTTTGTGGCAAGAAGCCACGGAAACAAAGGCAGAAAGCCTCACCCTAGTTTCCCACTGCTGCTCCTTCTCCTTCCTCTCTCTGGCCTCGGCTCTTTGCTTCTCCTCCAGACGATGTTTGGCCTCTGTTGCTGCATCGATGTCTTTAAGCTTCAGGTTCAGGGTCACATCTCGCCATAGTCTAGAGCACAAGGCAGGGTTAAAATTGCTCATGTCTGGATAGAGATGTTTAAAAAGTTCACTTAAAATTTGCAGTCAATTTTACCTCCGGGACTCGTACTCAAGCTGGTCCTCCAGTTTTCTCACTTTCTTCTTTATGATGCCCATTTTCTTAGTGTCTATGAATGCCATGTTCTCCTGGGATCATAGAAAAACATTCAGATGTTACTTAATGTGATGGAGGGATAAGGCAGGATAAATGCTTATTTGTTGGCAGGAGAGACCATGTTTTGTCTTTTTTTTTTTGCCAGAAACTGGTCTATTTTTGAGACACTTTTTGCAAACATTTACTTGGTTAGTTCCACACTATTCAGTATGTAAATATGGAACCTACAGAAACCATAGAGTTAGAGAAAGAAGGAAAAAAGAAAGAAAGAGACAGATCTGTGTCATGTTCAGATGAACATGACACTACAACGTCCATACTTAGTTTAAAAAGCACTGAACATACCCAAACTGGTTGGAGAAAGTCATTTTTAGAGATTCAAATGTTTATCAAGCTGACAAAACCATGGAATAAAGTATATTTCTGAAACTGGTAAACACCTAAATCATATTCCATATTTTTATAGGTTTCCTTTAATTTTTGCTTCAGGAGAAAAGAAAATGCTTTCCAAGACTACGACTGCTAAACATTTAAACATGTTTTCCTTTTTTCTCCATAAATGCTATTTCTAACTTTAGATCTCAACATACAAAACAAATAGTCTTGATTTTTTTTAGCATTCAGTTTTATAAATATAAAGTCTTTAGTTTAGGAAAGAAGTTGCAACAGTTTATTTTTAGAAAAGTAAAACATACAAAGTTGCCTAGGTTTTATCTGAGGTGGAAGCGTTACAAATCAGCAGCAACATCAATTGTGATGAATTCTTGTTTTCTGTGTCAAGTTGTTGGAAATCGTCAAATTTGTCACCTGAATACAAGTGGTCTTCTAAAGATGGCTACATGTTTATGTACAAATATATACTTTATAAAGGCCACTATTCTCTTCAGTCCACAAAAAAGAGATTTTCTAAACTCTTAACCCCTTTATTTTCAGACTTAATTAAAAAAAGAGCAAGAAAAAAAGGAAATTTTTCCAGATTGTTCCAAATTGACAAGAATTTGAGTTTAATAAATTCAGGAGGGTTAAAACTGCGAAGGAGCTTTACTATATGGGTTTATTAAGGAATCATGTTGAGCAAATTTACTGAACCACCTGGAGCGTGGAGGGGATTTGCTGCTGTAAACAAATATCATAAATCAACAATAATAATCCTGAGCAAAAGAAAAAAAGACAAAAGAACTCACTCCAGTTGCCAGCTTGGAGTACATCACTCCGTTCCATTCTCCTTCAATGGAGCAGAAAGATTTCTTGTCATTTGGCGCACTGGGGGAAAATAAAATGCAGAAAAATGTTAAAATATAGTCCCATACACCTGGAAAAAATGAATTTGAAAGCTGTTGCAAAGCTTCATCATTCATCTTACAAAATTTCTGCTGTGACCCTGTGCTTCTTCCCGCCGTAGAAAGGTTTGGTGTGGAACACGATGTTGGCGCTGTAGCCTGACTTGGAGCAAGATATGTTGCACTCTCCACCCAGCTCCACCCACGGCACTGTCAGAATCGACCTGCGGAGACGGTCTAATGATCAGAGAGGTCCACTACAACCAACATCCAGAGACGGCATGGGTGTGGTGCAGCACATACCTGCCATATCCATTAGGGAAGGTGAGGATGTAATGCTCATCATGCTCCAAACATGACACACAACCTAGATAGCAACCAGAACATAAATGTCAATACATAAGTATTATTCTGTGCAAGCATGTTGTGTTTGAGGAGTCTCCTTTACCTTGACCGATGTTGTGGACACCTATAGACATGCCGAGAAACTTTGACTTCGTCCAAATGTGAGCGTTGAACTGGATCTTCTTACTTAAACACTCCGCGTAAAATGCAGAAACTACATGGAGAATAAAAGACGATGATGGTGAAGTGAACGAAAAACCAGCCAGATAAAAAGCTGCTTTAGGCAAAATGTCTCAGTTTTCTGGATCTTAATCACTGAAAGGTTGAGCAAAGAATGCTGAGATGAGGATGCTTGGTGACTTACTGGGTGGGTGGTGAGAGACCTGCTCTGCCACGAAACATACACTGCTGGGAGAAGACCAGGGAACTGGACCATCTGATACCGTCTCCTGGAAAAGTCCAACAAAGTACAAGTCAGACAGAAGGAACATTAAACACTAACCTGCTACTTTGTGTTGGATTATTTCATAAAATCCTAATAAGGACTTTAAATTTCCTGGATACAGGGAGATAAAATTTGAAAAAGTTTAAATATTTCTGCAACGCCTTTTTAAAGTCTAAAATAAAGTCAGGATTTTCTCACCGCAGGGGGAGAAGCTTCTTCTTTCTCATTTGGAAGATCCCAGTGACAGAAGAAGACTTCACCCAGGATCGGGTTGTAAGGTTTTTTGGCCACTGAGCCTTTCCTGCCTGCATGGAAAGCGGACAGGTACCACTTCACCACCTGAACCATGCGTTCCCTGGGCTCCGGTTGGTCGGCGATACTAGTCAGGCATGCAGAACAATAAGGTTAAAAGACCGTTACAAGTTCTGCATCATGGTTTCTCTGCAGAAAGAGTTGTTACAATGTACACACCTTACAAATAAATCAGGATGTGCAAAGAAGTCTGCATACATCTCCAACAAGGATCTCCTCTCTAGGATGAAAGTAGGCAGGACAACCTGGCACAGAGTGAAACAGGGACGAGATAAATTTAACATTTATATTACAGCACAAAACTTCAGGATGGAGCAGCAGAGTATCGGGTGCTTACTTTAGTGAGGTCCATGCCTAAACGGACTTGTGACAGCAGATGCATGATCACGCTCTTGTGCTCTTCCACAGACTCTCCCTCACCGTCGTCATCACGGTCGTCATGGCTGTCAAACATGTCTGAGAACAGCAGCAGATCTCTTAGTTGACTGGAACATCAGTCATCTACCTTTTTCTTATTATTGGATGAGTCCAGCAAATCTCCTTGTATACAGTGCCTATAAAAAGTATTCACCTGAGTATGACTGTATCTCAAGTGATTGGTTAATCAGTACTCCTGGCTACCATTATAGCATGGATGCAAAAGAACATCTTCATAGATCATCAGTTCATCCTCACAAACTGAGTGACCACACGAGAAGGAGACTAGCGAGAGCTTATTAGAAGATGTATTGAGCTAAACATGGGGCAATCTGGGAATAAAAGCTTAGAAAGACTTTAAAATTCAAATTGATGATCATGTGTTTTTCCTGTTCTTTCATCATTAGAAACTACTTTATGATCATCTGTCATATAAAAATTGTAGCTAAATGAATTGAAGTTTGTGGTTGTAATGGGAAAAAAGTCAAAATGGTCAAAGAGTATAAAATATTTTAGCAGGCTCCTGTACTTTTGACATGTTGAAAACAACATTTGCTACAACCCTCTAGTACTTAACAGGAGCTTCAGCTATAAGCTTAATGAACATTTTGAATGTATTTTTTAATATCTTTTCACTACCGTCTGTCTGTTACCTGCATCTGTGGTGCCATTCGACATGCTTGAGTTGAAGGACTCTGTGGTTGCGGGCCGTTTTAACGATGTTTCTACGTTAGCGGCGGTGGAGGCAGCAGGAGGCCCTGAGGGACTGTGGGCGAGGAGACAGAGGACAAAAAAATGAAGATGGAGGAATGAGGTGATTAAGCTGAAGTACAGAGAAATCTTAGAGGAAGCCGTTCGTACTGAAGCTGGTGATGCAGCGAGACTTTAAAGGAATCTAAGCAAAACTCTCCCACCTGAAATGACTATCCTGCTTTCAATGCTCAAAATAAATCCACAGTAGGTGGGGGAAGATGCAAAAACACTCACTCTGCGCAGTGTTTGGGTGAAGTGCTGCTCTGGTAATACTCGTCAGCATCATAAAACTCATCCTCGCTGGAGGAGTAGGAGAAGTCTGGCACTGAGTGAGAGGGCAGGGGGATGTGAGTTGGAGAGGCGACGCCGCTGCTGGGGCCGGACGGGCCACTCCCTGATGGACCAAAAACACAAAGCGGACATCAGAGTTGGTATGATGGAGGGCTCGGCTCTGTTTATGATGGATAAATCAACTGGAGAATGAGCAAGCAGCGCACAGAAGCATTAACATAGTGACTGCTGCCTCTGCAGAGCATAATGACTGCACAGTCAGGCATGGAGCAAGCATCCTTAATGCACAGCACAGCGTTTTAATACTGCTGTCTCAGCACAGGAGACACACAGGCTGCAAACTTTGCTTCTGGACGTGGTTTCTTTAATTTACCTAATGTTCACCGCCGATGGCGCGCAACAATAAATAATAACCGTTTTACTCCTCATGTGGTTTCCTTCTCATTTTGTTCAACAATTTAATCACATTACATGAAAACATTTTAAAATAAACTCACTGCAGGATCCCCTAAGAAAGAAACACTCAGAGGATCCTGGTGTTTAAAAATAAAATCTGAAAATTAAAAAGTCTGGATGAGCTTTGGTTACTTTTAATGTTCAAAGACTCAGTACATTTAGTAAAAAGCACATTAAAATTATTGATTTGTAGCACCAAAGAAATAACCTGCTGGAAATGAAGCAATTTAACCATGTAATAAAGATAAAAAACATGATTAATTCAAAGTTTGGTGGGATATAAACCAAAAGTTGACGTCACCGTTTACGTTTCTTATATTATTGTGAAAACCCCTTTGCTAGAGAGATTTAACATTTTTTTAAATGTTCAAACATGGATAAGAGTTTACAATGTTCCATCTCTGTTATATTTTTAATGTAGAAAAACAAAAAAATAAACTTGTATACTTATGAGTCACGACCAAAAAAAAGCCTGACCACTGCATCTCAAATCATTTCCTCAACCAATCAACACACAGAAAAATGCATTGAAAAATTATTGAGGTTTAAAGCTAGTAATGGTATTCATTTTCACAACTTGTGAGAGCAGAAGGTAGGAGCACAAACTGCTTTGCTGCAATTCTCATTCTGTTGGTCTTAACTTTGGACTCAATAAAATATGGAATTACTTTGAGCATTTTTGTTGTTTGCTACTGAGGTATATACCTCCAGGTTTTAGCAGGAGGTATACCTGGAATTGTTATGTTATAATTGTCATGCTATCAATTGATAACATAACAATTGATATGTTATTAATTGATACACAATTGATAACATATTGTGTATCAATTTTGCTGTGAGAATAGGCAAACAATGAAAATGTACCTGTGCTGTTGGGAGTTGGGGTCTGCAGACTCCCCATCACTGTGACCACAGGACCAACAGGCAACGTGGAGGGTCGTTGGTCTGATTTACACACCTGAGAAGGGTCTGTAGCAGAAAAACAAAAAAGAAAGCAAATGAGTTTGAGCAGACGCCCTAGAAGGAAGCTAGATGATATTAAAACCAGCATCTCATTATGAGAGACGCTGTAGACATAGACGCCAGCTGCGTTTGGGGCAGCTGATATTTTGCGCTTTTTGTTTTCACAGCAGTTTTAACTGCCAGGTCAGAGTCCTCCAGTTAAACTTTGTCACAGCCGAGCATTTTATACAATAAAACCAGAAACAAACTCAAGTTTTAAGAAAGGTCACATGTCACCGATTTTGCTGTAAAATCAAAAAAGCAAGTATTTTGAGTGCAGCTTAGTTAAAAACTGAACAACGGGGAGTATTATCACCTTTGAGTTGATCAAGCAATATAAACCACTTATCAGAGTGTGACTTGTGTGCGAGTACCTGTAGGTAGCGTGGTCTGTGTTGGCATTGTGGTGTTTACTACAGGGTCCAGGGGGGGCTGGTAGATCCCATCCACTGGGTTGATCGTGCTCTGTGAAAATAAGGGAATAAAAACCCAAGTTCAGCAACACAAACACCTGCCTGACTGGTCAAAACACACCTGCTGGAGTGACTGCACCTCAAACACTGCCTGCTTATAGCTTAAAACAATGCTAAACAACTTGGGCATTATTTTACCACGTGTGTCTTAATATTGACTGGACAAAACATGTGAGCTGGTTATAGATCAGATTATTGGTAGACCAAAGCATTAACAAGAGTGCTGCACTGAAACGCCCCATCTAATCCAGAGAGATCGATTCCCTTTCACCCAATGTCCTGGAGAGAATGACAGGATTAACTACTGCAATCAATATGAAGCCGACCAGGCTGCATGACAACATAGAAACCAGCAGGACAATAACGAGGATACCTCCAGTGTAAAAAAAAAAAGAAAGAAAGAAGAGATTTTATACTCCATCTCATGATTTCCCTGTTGTAAAAATCAGCAACACGTTTCAGATCATGTGTCCATGATGACTGGAGGTTAGATGTATTGCAGGCAACTTTTACTGCAGTAGCATAATCTTCCAGTGACAAATCTAACAAAATTAAAACTCAAAATTTTGAGTATTTATTTGGAAATCATTACTTTAGTCTCCTATAAAATTTCACAAGGATTGAGCATTCACAGGGTGTGGGACTTCGTCCATTCCTTTACCTAATATCTCTAGATTATCCTGAGTCATGAGTTCACTTTATGCTTTCCTTTCTTGAGCTCACATCTTAGAGGATTCAGGTCTGGGGACTGAGATGATCATGAAAGGTGGATTTTGTCTCACTTCTGTGTTGATTTGGTCATTTCTTGGATCATTACCATATAATGGCAGAATTCATCAGATTGGTATTTAAAGTGTCCTGGTATTCCAAAGATTCCATACAGTGATACACTAAGAGTTTCCAAGGCCTTTCAGAGAGAAAGGCCTTGGAAACTCACGGATCCTTCACCTTACTTGATAGAAGGGGCAATATGCTTTTTTTCCTTTGTAGCTGAAAAGCTCAAACTGAGTAATTTAAACAACTCAATTTAAAGCCCAAGAAGAACTGGACAAAATTGAAACGTTTACATTCTCGATGGTAAGAGAGAAAATCTTTACTAATCCCAAATAACTGTTTGATCTTAAGGTGATGCTGAGTTTTGCACATGTTACCATCCTGCTAACTGTGTGCGGTAATTATGGGTTCTGATCCAGTCTAGTGGCAATTGACAATGAGACAAGGAACAATATGTTTTGTCATATTTATACCACAGGGAAAACGTAAATGATTCTTCATTAGGAACTCATGATCAAGTTAAAAAAAAATTATAAATTAAGTAAATATTTTTGTTACATCCATACATCCAGTAAGCAATCAACCTCAAATTAAAGGTTGAATTTGTCCAAAATTTTCAATGTTAGATTTTGCTACTGTAATTTAGGGTCGGTTAAGTTAAAGATGTTTTCCACTTTTTCTACAGGAGTACTAAGCATAATACTTTGCAATGCCTTTTTAGTTTAACAGAGTCCCTGCATCCAATATCCTCACTGACTGGAACATGGACAAACCCAAACAGGAAAACAGGATCATATCGACCTATAATTCAGCTATAGCTCACCCTTAGGGCTCTTGGTCACAAATAAAATGGCCTTTTGTCATTACAATCTGAGCGGTTATTGCTTTAACTTGACCTACAGCAATTTAAACAGCTTTTCCTTCTGTTGAAAAACAACCTGTAACAGAAAACATTTGCAGACTCACTGCAAATGTGGTGAGTCCATACTGATTTGGCCTCAGGTAAAGCTGAGGAGGAGAAAAATATAATGTGATCTCAATATATGCCTGTTTGTTTTTACATAAAAATAATTCGAACTCCAGGATCTCAAACTGTGACCAGAGCTCCACACATTTGAGTTCATGCTTCGTCCTCCACTATGCACGCCTTTGTCCTGATGCCTTTGAGAAAAAAAAGTAAGTCAAGGGCTACTAATTATAGCCAAACAGAGAAATATTAGTCTGTCATAATATGGGTGGTCAATCTTTGGCTCTGGCAAGCGGGAGATGACTCAAAAGCAGATGGAGACGTGTAGTTCAAGTAGAGTTAGAGCTAAATAAACCATGACATAATTAATTTCTTTTTGATGCGAGGTAGCAGCTCTAGTTAAACCAACTAAATGATGTTGATGGCTAAATACAATTTACTGTTTCTCCTTTTAGTTTAAAGAATCTATTAAATTTATAGCATCTTTACCACAGTGTAAGAACAACGTGGACCATCAAACATGCCGTTAGTGTTTCAGGCTGAAATACATTAACCGTTTTCTCCACTTTATAAAAACACAGACAACGTGGCATACTTCTAGTGGTGAAAAAGCTGCATACAAATCTCAGGCAGGAAGCTTAGGAAACATAAAACGGGCAGATCTAGGGGTAGACGGAGCTTAGGCTGTGCTATTTATATCACATAATACTTTACTTAATGACTATGGGATTATATCTGCTATAAGAGCAGACTCCCACAGTATGAGCAGTCCAGCCTCTGTGGGATTCACAAATCAGAGGAGATACTGGACATTTTCTGTGTGTTAAACTATTATGAACAAACTGTTAGCATTTTCCAAAGCATTCAAAGAACTTTCAGATTGATTTTCTGCTTCCCTCACCTTCATGTCTCTTCCACTGGATGATTCTCCTTTTCTCTGCCCTCCCTTTTCCATGGTACTTTACCTCATACGATATGATACCTAACTAAGAATAGAGAAAAGTTTCCATTTCTTACAAAAGTATTATAGAAAGTGAGCTGTGAACTAGAGTGGAAAATATCCACTTTTCGCAGTTCCCCATTGAAAGCATTGTGGTTGTAGTCTTTGAGGTCTGTTTTAACGGCACAATAAGCCACATAGACTATATATGGTCAGGTAAGCAAGGTTTCATTCACACCTAGCCTATAATTCAAAATTATTTGTGACAGATTATACTTTTACTCCACCTTACTTCATCCTAACAGGAGGCTGGACATGAAGCTGAGCGTGCAGACTGAGAAATCAGTCTAAAAGCCTAAAGTGATTGCTTTGGAAAATTGATGAGAATAGTGGTAAGTAAACATGCCTGAGTCCTGGAATGGCCTAGAATGTGAACACAGTGCACCTGGAGAGCCTGCAAAGTGCTCTCTAGATGGCTTTACTGGCTATTAGTGCTCAGAAAATCAATAAGCAGGCAGTGTGAGCGGGCTCAATCAATGCTGGATGATGCTGGCTTTAATTTCAGGGTGAAGTGATGTGTAACACGCTCAGATCAGGTATGACAAAAAAAACATGCATGCATCACATTAATATACATTAACACACAGTGTTTTAGGAACTTTTTCACATTCTATCAAATTTAAGCCCCAAACTTCAATGTATTTTTGTTGAGATTGTATATGATAGGCCAACACAAATGTAGCTCATTATTGAGAAATTGAAGGAAAAACTTCAACAGCGATATTATGATTTGCACCAGTGGCACCAGGTGCAAATCTTGTCAGATGATCAGCTGTAAAAACGTGCTAGAAAACCCAACCTGGATCCCTGTTGCTCCACTTTACAATTATGCAAATAATATAAAAAACTCTACCAAGTCTTGCACTTGGTTGAACACAGCTATATTTCCAAAATCAGAGTAAAGGGAGTTAAATAAAAATCCAGGACCTGATTAAACACTACTTGGTGTCAGTTTTTCATATAAAATCTCAGTAACTTACATAAAAGTTTGAGGTTTTAATGGGACAGAAAGCGAAACAATTCAATGATTATGGAAGTTTTGGTAATGAACAGTATACTATGCAAAAATACAAATTGAGTGTTACATGCATGCATATTTTGTGCTGTGATGAAGGATAGTTCCCAACCATTGCTAAAAGGAATTAAACTCAGATTAAAACAGGAAAGTTTTAATCAAGAAGATAGCAGCGGCAGACATGAGGGGAAAGAGCTTAAGGTAGAGCTTATGTCCAAATTAGATGGCATGCTCCAAAGATCTGATTTATCAGCTTCGCTAAAGGAGAGGGCAGATTATGTCAGAAAAAAAGTCGGAAGTTTCGTCTGATTTTAATTGTTTTTCATGGACAGGAAAACGTTGAAACTTACTATAAGTCCGTTTGCGTGTTGTTGTTCGTTACTTTGGTCCTTAAAATTTTAAGAAGACAGCGTTAGACTGCTTTGGGTACAAAGGTTCAAGAGTCAAGTCAAAAAGCATCCTGACTGAGAATCTTAGCTTCAGTAAATTGTCGTTGGCAGTGATCGTTTTATCACATGTTTAAACCTTTCGTGTAATGTCCCATTTTTCCAAGTTCCAGAAGTACAAGTCGTCACACCTATTGACCACATGAAACACCAGTAAACCCCCCACTTCCTTTCATACAGCTGAAAGGAACATGTGATGAAACGAGCACTGGGCCACACCCTTTGTCATTCATCGACCTAGATAGCAACTATGAGCGGGAACTACCTTACAGACCGGACACAGAGCATACACACCCGTGTGGTTTCACAAGAAAAGTGATTACGAAAAAGACCAATGTCATGGCAACCCACAGAGAGAAGTGTTCAGACATGCAGTCAAGCGGTTTACCTTGGCAATTTGCAGCAGAACAATACAGTGCTTGATGGACTCTACCATACTCTGAAGGAGAGAAAAAACAAAAATCTGTTAGAAAGGAACTGACTTCCAAACTTAACAGAAAGTTTGGAAATACAGAAAAGTAAATATGCACGAGTTAACTTACACTAGTAGTCTCCTTCAAATTTTCTATTTTCTAACAAAAAAAAGAAAGAAGAAAGCATACCATTAGATTTACAAGGTTCCTAAAGAAGGGCTGCTGATGAAACCTGAAACGCAGCATCAGGCAGCATTTGGAGAAAAATTCCACGGTTAAATACGTCCAACAGCAGCCGCTCTTTTGTTTGCTGCAACAAGATAATTTTAAAGAAAAATAGATCTGATGTCACTTATTCACAGCTTTCAGGTGGAAAAGAGTGGTAAACACCTGGAACCCCCAACAAAACCAAAAACAGAATATCATCATAAAGGTTCCAACAAGAGAAGTTCCTTAGAACAGTTTCCAACTTTAAACACCATTTCCCAGAACTCATAACATTTTAGGAAAAAGCATGTAATAAAACAAGATAAACTCAAACAAAATGGCAGCCATTTGCCCTGAGATTTCTATGTTGTTTAGGTCAGAAAGCAAAAATGTAAAATTTTAGATCATAAAAGTGAAAACCTAAATAGATACCAAACAGATATGGCAAAAACTGCCTTAACAGTCACTGACTGTCACAATCATAATAGTTTATTTTCTGAAATACAAAAAACTGACCAACACTTCTCATTTGCTGTTTATTTTTATTTGTGGTTTTTTTCACCTCTAATATATTTGCAGCTCTTCTCTTTTTATTTAAAGTAAAAGAAATATGTTCCTTCCCTTTTTGAATTAACTTGAAGTGATAAAGATCGGATGTAATTCTGCATTTCAAATAAATGTGCAAAACTTTATTGTGGCTAGAAGTCATCCCTGGTAAAGATGTATCGCAATATTTTACTGCAGTAGCATAAATCTCATAATAAAATATGTTTGAGCAAATTTTGTGAAAAAAAAGTGCAAAGAAACTTAATTTATAATGCATAACTTCTCGTTTCCCAAATGTATGAATATAAATCAGAGCAGCTCTTAAAACAGGAAAGTCATTCTAGTGACACGGATGTGTACTGATGTTTCAATGTATGGGAACGGTTACAAGAGAAAATCTGTTCCCTTAATTTTGCCAATGGCTACTGAAATAATTTGAAATTTATAACAATTAATCACAGATAAGGCTGGATGAGAAACTAGTTTTATCTCAACACCACACATAGTAAAGACGATGTAACAGAGGTAACAAACATCAACTAAAAACATTGTGAAGCTCACTCTTAGAGAACAGGACATTTTTAGAATGAGATTTTTCCACTGCAAGAAAATATAAAACTTGTAAGGATGTTTTGTACATGTTTACCAGGTTTGTCTGAGGAAACAAAAATCAGGAAGAAATAAAAGCTCTTAAGCTGTTTGCTTTTCTCTAGAAATACAGCAACAAATTAAAAAAAAACTATTACAGAGCTTCAAAATACATTATTCAATATGTCAAAGACTTTCACTTTTTCTGCATCAAATGATGTAGAGAAACATGGCAGGTCAGACAATATGTCAACTGTATTTGACATGAATAAGCTAATTAAATATTTATCTGCATGCTTGCAGTTTAAACACAGTGATCAGAGGCATTCCACATAATCTTTCACCAAATAATATCTGGTTGTTAAAAGTTATTCTACAATCAAATTGTCAGTGCAAATGGGTTGCAATAACATTTTATTAATAATTTTTTTATCAAAGCTACCAAACAACCTGCAACAGAGCAGATCAGAGCTCATCTGCACAGGTGTAACAGCCTCTAAATTGCATTTAGTAATTACGTCAGGGGTCTATTGAAAGAGAAAACACAGGAGCAGAGGTCTGAGAAAAAGCACTGCTGGTACTCACTCTGCGCAATTCATCCTCTTTGCAGTCCTTGATCTTCTCATCAAACAGCTGTTTGAGAACAAGAGATGAAAAGGTGGAAAAGGGGACAGATGAGATATGAGCAGAGATGTTTCCAGTCAACAGAGTATTAAGAAGGATCACAGAGTATCTGCAGCCTGCAGATGACTTTAGATAATGTGGTGACTGACACAAAGGAGCCGTGAAGTGGTTTTATAAAGACAAAGGGTCTTAATAAAAACACTCAACAAGCGGAGGAGAGAATGTGCAGCTACACTACTTTCTGCCGTGTCATCATGTCACCACAACTCTGTTTTATAAAACCTCTGCTTTAAAAATGAGAAGGAGTTCAGAAAGGGTATGAACAAATTACAGAATAAAGCCTTGGTTTACTTATGAAACAATGTGATCATTCATGATACTTTAGATGGTCAAAAATATTCTAACTGGATCAAAAATCTATAAAATGGGACATATTGATTTCTCAGTCTGATATATAAAGTTCAAGATAGATTGTTACATCTCTGCCAAAAATAAAACCTTCCACCTCGGACGCTCCATCCTACCTTCAACTGGTCGATTAGGATCTGTAAGTAGGCGTCAGCTTCAGCTAGCTTCTTGTCGAAGTCTTGCACACTCGGAACGAGTCCTGTCTCAGCCTCCTGCAGACAGGAAAACAAACCAAGTTAACCATTAATGCAATCTCTATGAGACTTGTGGTAAAAGCCCTGCTAGTTTTGCATATTCAAAGCAAAATGTGTAGCCAGGATTAATAACCAAGAGCTGTCCTTTCATGAGATAATGGCTCGACTCCATCGTCTCATGACCAGACGGGTTTTGTAAACGGGAGCAGAAAACGGTGGAAACATCAACAGTTCAGGGGAATCTTCCAGCAATGTACTGTACTACGTGAAATACAATACCAGGAATATTGTCAAAAGGCGAGCCTGCGTGAATAACCAACATATGTGACAGCCCACATTTGTCAGGCTTCAACAAACTAAAAACCAAGACAGACACAGCTGCAGAGCCAAGCCGCAGAGCACAAATGGGCTGAGGTGCACTCAAATTTATTGTTTGTTAATTAGTTTCCCTTAATAGCCTCTAGCCTTCACATATGCACGCACACAGAGAACATTTCATTACATAAGATCCATTAAAAGGCAATTACTGAACTACAGGCAAAACAAAGAGGACCACACATGAGTTTCTATCCGTCCAAGCTCACCCAAGCACTGGGGACATGAAAAAGTCTGACAAATGAAAGTACAGGGAAGAAGATCTGCGTGGCAGAAAGCTACAGAGGCTGAACGCCCAGATTTAGCAGCAGTGATAACAATAACCCCTGTACATTAGACAACCCTGGTGATGACTAATAAGGCATGTGTCAGAGCAATTTACTGCAACAGCAGTGTTTGGTATATAAAAAGAAAGAGCAGACAATTCCAGAGAAATGGCCTCAGAGTAAATGGGAATCAACTGAATCTTAAATCCTCTAAGGAAGTCAAGCTCTTATCAAACCTTTGAGAGAGAAGCCGTCATCGCCTTGGATTTGCTGCGTCGCATACTCCTGCTATCTCCTCTTCCTACAGTCTGGGATTTCATGGGAACGTGAAGAAAAGCCATTAAACCGGAGCAAAACATTAACATCTGTTCAGGCCTGAGAACTGCTTAGGTTTAAACTTGTTAGCTTTACAGAGAGCAAAGTCCGTTCTGCAGCCCTGAAGCATGCACTTAACATGACAATCTTCCTGAAAGGATCAAAGGTGCATGTTTTGCTCAGTTTGCTTGCAAAATACTGGAGAACCTGAGCCAAAAATCAAAATATTACATTAAAGAATGACAACAGAGAGTCGCAAATCCTTCCAGTAATGCATGATGACTGACCTTGAAATCCACAACAAAGGGATCAATACACAACCGTGCAAAAATGATCTCAGGTGATCAAACAAGCGCAGGCAGTGAACTAAAGTGACCTAGAATGAATTACAAAATGGTGATTCTAAGTGTGTTGGTATAATATCTAAATAAAGCCATGAACACAACTTAAACTAATACAGATACTACATGGACAAATCTGTTGGCACCCCTGGCAAAGATGTGAGAAAAGCCTTGAAATAAACTCATCCTTTTACTTCAGGAAAATCATGTCACACAACAAACTTAGAACATTATTAATTTCAGCACACTTATTCCTGTGGAAAAAGAAAAAAACCCTCCAATGCTTTTTGTTGAAAGTAATGCTTTCAACAAAAATCAGTACTGGCTCTACTGATTTTTGAAACGTATAGAACAACAAAACATACCCGGTTTTATAAATTTTTGTGTGTGTTGATGCTGTATCTTTATAGAGTAATGATAATATACAATATAGTTAATTTTATTGCGAAGTCATTCTTTTGAACATTAAGCAACAAACTACATAATTTTCTCCTTTTAATTTTCCAGAACTATACAACTTTCTATTTCAAAAATTTATTCATTCTTTTTGTCTAAAGAACACTTTTTCTTATTTTCAGAACCTAAAAGAAGAAATGAATTTGAGATTCTCTAACAGAAGTACAAACCCATTTTATTTAGTAGACACTTGATGGTTTCCAAAGGTTTTGGAGTTCAGAAGGTTTTCTTTAGAAAGTTAAAATGTCTCTTTAGACTGGAAAGGGTGCTGACCTCAGATGTAAATCTAAAAAGAAACCTATGTAGGTCAGGAAGATGAAACTTCTGAGGTTAAGCACCGTGATAAACTAACATAGACCACTATTATTATGCGGCAAACTAAATCTTTTGTTTTGTCAACATGCACGATGGCAGGTGGGGGAGGGAAGTTGTATTTCACAGACAGAGCAGATAAGTTCAGGAACAGAAAGTCAGCTGCAGGTGGTTGGTTTATAAACAGCCGCTGAACGGCCACGTCATTCCTTCACTGTTCCAGAAATATTCCCAGACGTCTGCACCTCCGCTACCACTCATTCCCAACAGCCAGACTCCTCATTTCTGTCCCACAGAGGGAAACTTTCAGAGCAAGGACACACACTTATAATCATCCACCCAATCTGGCTGTAGAAAACAACACTGCCTCCACAGCTCAGCCCCCCCCCATGTATTTATCTTTCCACCCTGTGTGACCCACTTTAAAATGCTGCCGTCCCAGCGGCGCACAGCAGATGATCGAGTTGTGTGTTGTTTTTGCTTGTTTGTGTGTGTGTTTTACTTACAGGGTGCCTCGCTCCAATGAACATGCTGCATCAAACCTTGTGCATCTCTCAGGACATTTAGCCTGACAAGCCTTTTTCCTCTCCTCCTCCACCTCCTCTCTCTCCGTTATGAGCTTTTTTTCCCCCCACAGTGACAAACCGTGAGCTCTAGTGAAGTTAGCATTACGTCTCCCTCCTCCTCTCAGACCCAGAATCAAAGACCTTCCTTCTCTTCGAGAGTGTGCAGTCAGTCTGGATACGAAATACTCTTGAGCAGCAGGTATCAGCTGACCATTTGGTATGAGGCAGACAGAGCTGAGTTAATCCAAGACCCTCCCCTACCAGGAAGGGCACACTTCCTCTCTCACAGGCAGAAGGAAAACCACACAGCACACAATCACTAAGAGAACCTCTGATTGGCTGCTGCAGCAGAGGCAGATGTGCTGTTGATCAAGCAACCAGATCTGGGATTGGTTAGCGCTGGCCACATGATCATACGACAGCATCTCGCGTAAATGCACATACGTGTGTGTTTGTGTGTGTGCATGTACGGTAAATGAGCAGACACACGTAGCACATAGGAGAGATTTGCTGTGAAGGGAGGAGGGAGCGTAGCAGACATAGGAGGTAAGGGAAAGGGCAAATGACAAGGTTGATTGTACGTATCAAAAAGAGGAGAAATTGAGCTGGAAGAACTGAATATAGTCAGAGGATGGAGGGAAAACGCATGGATTGTTTAAAAGAAATGAGAACAGCTGAGCGGTAGCTTAAATAGAGAGAAAGTAAAGACAAAGAATAAAACACCAGTCTAGCCAATAACAAAAAAAAACACAAGCAGAGACAAAACAAGGCAGGCGTAGGGTCAGATATAAACCTGACTCTTAAATAAACTAACAAAGAAAGATGCTGTAGAGCTTAACATGTTCTGCATTAACACCATCCTTCATGATGCCGCTATATAACAGACTTTTCACCACCTCTTAGCTTTCTGTTCAGCTAAAAAAAAAAGACTCAAAACCTCACAGCAACTAGTTCAAGGTTGAGCTTACCCACACTAAATTTAACTAGATCATATTATACAACAAAGAGCAGTGAAAATTTGGATGCACATCACCCGAGATATTAGAGCCAGCAATATACTACATCCAAGCATTTCTTTTGAAACAGAAAGCGTAAATGCACAACAGAGACAGACATGACAAACAACAACACACACACTCACACCTAGAGACCAGTTAACCTAACAATCATGTTTTTTGGACTGTGGGAGGAAGCCTGAGTACCCGGAGAGAACCCACACATGTGAGAACATGCAAACTCCGCGCAGAAAGACCCTGGGCCGGGAATCGAACCCAGGACCTTCTTGCTGCAAGGCAACAGTGCTACCAACTGCACCACTGTGGAGCCCTTTTTTGATCCTCCTTTCATAAAATCTATTTGCTATGACAATTTTCATGTTTGAATCTGCTATTTTGGGACAGCTAAGGAGACATACATTAGTTCAACACAATTTTATCTATGACAAAGGTTGCAGATTTACTTTTTTCTGTCTGTTAAGGTAGTGAAATGTTGATAGATAACATTTCCTCTTATTTTCATATTAATTTACACTACCTCATTGCATTTGCAAGTGGTTTGGCACCAAAATTTAACATCGAGCTGCTTCTCTCCCACCATTTTGAAAGCATATTTAATAGTTAACTTTACAAAAAAAAAACTGCTTCTGGTGTCAGTTTATAAGATGAGTTGTTTCCATTAAGTCTTTGGTTAGTCAGTTGCAACTGCTTTCAAGCATTATAAGGATTAAGTTCTGCTGTAGTGAAATATTTTCTTTTTGCCAAAGCACAATTAAATCGCAAAGACTCAAGACAACATCTGTGCAGCTATATTGGCTGCTTTTCAAGAATGATTAAGGAAAAGAGTTAAAAAAAATTTTTTCTCTAAGCAGCTTTAGCAACTCATAGTGACACTTCGATCTTTGCAGATTGTGTGACAGCAGTGTGTGCGCTCCAACAATGTATCTGCAGTACCTTGTGTGTAGGAATGAGTCAATTTATTTTGAATGGTTGAGGGTTAAAGTGACGAGAAATGAAACGCCTTTTTGCACATAATAGTTCCCAGCAAACCCAGCAGTGCTCCGATTCGCAACAAGTGTCACAATTTAGTGGGCGAGACTCTGCTGCAAATTGATCCTGCCTTGATCCAGTTGCAGGATCAAGGCAACTGGATCGTGAACTGCCTGCTCCAAACAGGTTCATCCTTAAAGAGGCAAAGTTAATAGAAGCTGTTAGGCGTTGCAAAAGTATTGAATTAAGGAATTAAAAATTGACTTTTTCATTGATTTTGGACATTACATGCATGATCACTAGATATCTTGTCAAATTCACCACAAGTGATGCCGGACACCAAGGCCTTGCCAAGAGAACCTTTTTCCCTTGATTTACATTTTAAACACATTTTGTGGTAATAATGTTTATGACATTACAACCATAAATTGTATGTAGCCCAAAGTAAATATATATATATAAAAAAAATTAAAAGCCTGATTTCTAGAACTCACATTTACGTTCATCCTCCAGCTTCATTTCCATCCTGGACTTTGTACCAGTATTGCCATACTTAAAAAGGTACAGCTTGTTTAGTCTAAAGAAAAACTGCACACACTAGTGCTGACAGGGAAGTCAACATTAAGGATCCCCACACCAATGTTGATTTTGCTCGTCAGCACACATCCATAAGCATACAAACAAGGTGGTTTGCTACATACCCGGAGCTGGAGGGTGTGACGTAGGATGGTTCCCTCTAAGGCGTGGATCCACTTCTCACGTTCGTCTGCATCTCGAGCTGAGGGGAAAAGTGTACAGAAACACACCCTGTGAGCCATATTTTCCATAAAGACGGTCAGATCAGAAGCTGTGTTTCAGTCAAACACGAATGACACCAGGACACAACATTGAGATGATATGAACACTGGGGAACACTGAAATGAAAAGAAACTATAGCTGACATTTACAAGATCCGCTTTGCATTTTCTAGCTCTTACTGCAGAAGTACGTCCAATCCCAACACAGACTCCTTATGGGGACAAAATCTATAAAAATACCAAATGGAAATTGTCATAATATACCAACCTGCAAATTTCATAAATAAAACATGAGCTTCACTTTCTGAACCGAAATAAAGTAGTAAAAGTAACTCTTTGATAAAGCAAAAAGTTATTCTGGTGACGCATGTAAATGGCAATAAATTGCACGGAAAGACCTAAAGTCAACCTAATCTCCGTGTTGATTTCTAATATATATCCTTTGTTTGCATGGAGAGGCTGCAGCCTCTGAGCAGAGACAAACAGGCTACCAGTGACATTAAACAGGGATTCTGTGGAAGCTGTGGTACATTCAGGGCTCACTGCACAAACTTCCTGACTACTTTGTGGTGTGCGTTTTGTCCATTTTTCATGCATGTCAATATTCCCAGGACTTTTTATTAAAACAGGACATATCCCACATATTTGTCTTTCATATATTTGTCAAACTGTACTTCCAAGGCAGCTTTTATCAGGCTTTTCCACAAGCAGGAGGTTGTCCAATATAATAAAACCTCAACTCAAAAAGCTGTAACCTGCCCCTAACACTGGCTGTATAACTGCGTACAGGTCACTTTTCACTCAAATGAAAGCAAGTCTACAACAGATGAATGACTGTGCAAGCATGGAGGCTGAGCCATGCTATTGCTGAAAAGCTTTTAAAGACATTAAAAGGCAGCTGAGGCTCACTCCAATCCACTTAGACACTGCCTCAGTGGCCTCTCACTTTCCCCCTTTGCCTAACAGACTCACAGAAGAAGCAGATTAGGGAAGCTAACGTTGTTTAGCTGCTATTCATGGCAAAGACGAGACAGTGGCAACGCCATTCAATAAAAACAAAGACCCAATCTCCAGGAAATGATCTAGTCTGTGTTTCACATCCATTCTACAAATTACTTTCAGAGGAAGGTGTTTTCACTGATGCACTAAGTAGCTAACTGCAACCATCTACATGTTTGCTGTCGCCAGAAACAACAGCAACACAAGAAGCAACCCCACTGAGTTACTTATTCTACCAGATTATGGGTCATTTAAACATTTACCTGACGACAAGCCAAAGATTCATAACTTTGACCCAACTATCCAAGAACCTGGTGAACATTAGTCAACAGATGTAGGTCACACAAACACTTAAAATCCCACAAAGATAAAAAAAGAAATTAAATGATGTGTGTTTTCATTCTTGTCCTTTGCAATAACATTCAGGTACTATATGAGCAGAAAAAAAATCTAAAGTCACCAAGTTTAGTATTTTTGCCTCGGCAAGTCACCAGCGCTTTAAGTTGAAGCTTTCAATCTGCAAGTATGTAAGGCGGTCTAAAGGCCCAGCTGCAGTAGTGCCATAACAGAGGACTGTGTGCAGAGTAAACCCAATTATTCTGGGCTCTGATGCCCCTCTGATAAAGACAAGTACAGTGAGGCTTTCAGAAGAACACAAAGAAGAGGGACTGTACAAAACATGAGAAACTACTGGCTTTTCAGTCACAGTTGCCTAAAAATGACAATAAAACAGTGTCTAAATTATACAAGATGAATTAAAACAGAACATAAAATACTGCAAAACTGCAGGAGAAACTAAGAATACTCTATAAAACCTGAATGCTGCACTAAATCAAGCTCTCATTCTCAGAGCTTAGCTTCAATATGCCCTTGGAGTAGATCTCACTTCAATAAGCAGAATGAGGAACAGATACTGCACAGACACAAAAACACATCTTAAAAGGGTAGGAGTTTAATGTCACTTGTCACATGATGCAACTCATCTCACCTTAACTAGCCAAACACTGGCATGATCTAGACGACAGATAGAGCGTTACACCAAATTTACAAATTCAACACTTGAAGAAAAGACTGTTTACATCAAACAGATAAACCTCAAGGTGGTTTGACACACATCATACAAAAAACTACTGGTGCTTTACATATGTGCAGTTTAATGCAAGGATAATACATTTCTTACAGTAGCAGTTGCACTGATATTAATTAGTGACATGGATTTGTGCTGCATTTCCCAGGGTAACAACAAGTTTCCAAAATAGATATTTACCTTAACAAAAGACTCCTGCTAGCAGGGAAGCAGCATTTTTTTCTTCAGTAGGAACATATGATGCGTCGCGAAGAAGACAATGCTAAATATCAATATGGTTGATTTTTTTCCAAAGTTAAAATTTAGCCATGTCAGTCTAAAATCGTTTAAAGCTCTACTTTGACAGCATAAGATTTTAAATCACTGATGTGCTTATAGCAGTCTTTGGCTAAATATTGGAATACATTAATTAAATTAAAACTTAAGAGTTTAAAGCAGTTTTTGTTCCTAGGCAAATCCAAGTATACCACAGCTCTATTGGTGTACATCTGTCTATTGTGGTACACCTGTGGTATAGAGAGAAGGAGCTCCTGCTATTGTCGATATGGGGTTTATATTCAGAAGGTGTTTAATTAATATCTGTGAAAAGTTTCTCTGATATGGAAGTAATTATAAGTTGCAAGGTATAAGTTCTGCAAAGGGCAATGTCATCCAAGACAAGCTGCAGCATGTACTACTCTTACAAACTCATCCAAACCGACCCATTAGTTAGCAGTTAATAAGTCAGTCAATAATGACTGACTTATTGAAAAAAAGCCTTTAACTAAATGAGAACGGCGGAGGTTCTCATTATATTTGTTCTCCTTTTAAATACTGCACTTTTTTCCACGAAGATCCTTTATCAAAAAGAGCTCTGCGAATCGTGTGTCATGTTTCTTTTTCCTTCTTCCAGGTCCGGACAAAATGTGACCCAGTTTCAAACCCTCTCTTTCAACTGGAGTTTGGACACATTTCAAACTGAAATGTGCAAATTATTCACATTCTTTGAACCTTTCACATTACAATTACAAACCTTAATCTATTTCACTGGGATCTCATAGAATACTGCATATCCAGTTGTTGTTCCCAGTCAAGATAACCTAAAACCAATTGATAATCTGTAGCAAAACTTTATAAAATTGCTGTTCACAACAGCTGACAGAGTTTGAGCTTTTAAGTAAAAAAAAAATAAAAAAAATAAAGAGAAAAATAAGTAAAAAAAAGATCTGGGGAAAAATTTCCATCTGCAGATTTGCAAAACTGGGAGAAACAAACCCAATAGGACTTTCTGATGCAGTTGAAATGAAAAGTGACTCAGTGTTGATGTAGAGGGGCTGAATACAAATTCAACCACACATTTGAGGATTTTATATGTAAGAGGTCAGAAAAACCATTAATCTTTTTCTTCTTATTTCATAATTATGCATTGGTTTATAACATAAATTAAATATGCTGTCGTTTATAGTTGTAATATGACAAAATGTGAGAGTTCAAAGTGTATGAGTACATCTGACAGAAACATAAAACCGCTTGAACTAAAAGCACTACTGAAAGACTGAAGAGTTTTGTCAATTGCTTTGTCTTATTTTTGTAATTTTATGCTTTTAAACCAAGTTGTGTGTCGCTGGATGAATGAAATGCTGACATTTGTAAACAGTGCTTTTCTCTTGCAGTCCCTCTTGAAAAAGTAGATCTCTATGTAAGCAAACTGAACTAGCAAAACCTCAGAGAGATGGAGACATGGAGACGGAAAAAACATCTGAACTCACTCCCCTGTTTTAAATGTTGATGTCAATGTGTTATGTTTGTGTTTCGTGGCACAATAATGGCTGTACAGGTTGGACAGTCTTGGCCTTTTCCTCACAGAGGAGTTTTAGATTTAAATAAAAAGATGAACTGTGGTAACTGGTGCAGACCTGGTTTACAACCACAGCAGAACACATACATTTTGAATATTTCAGAAACAGTGATAGTTGTTTAATTTATTTTGAAAGTTTGATTGTTTAACCAGATAAAAACCTGGTTACTTTAACCAGGTTTTTATCTGGTTAAAATAAAGACTATATGCAGATACATACTGGACAGAGTACTAGAAAACTGAAAAGAGTGAATCAAATAAGGACAAAAGACATGACGGAGGTCTCAACTTGGTCTGATGCTCTGGACATGATGACAGGAAGTGACAAACGATGGTCAGGTACAACAGAATAGACGAAGTGAGCAAAGTGAAAAGAAAGAAGAGGCCTTTCAGGCATCTATGATGCACCACTGAGGGAGCGGCCCTGATGAATTATGGATGATCCTCTAAATAGCAAAAGAAATGGCCAGTACAGTGGCCTGCAGGTTCTAAAAGATATTTCACCTTGTGAAAGAGTGCAGCTTACATTATACATATGTGATAAAATAAATCTTAACACTTAAAAACTACGGTTATAATGAGTTGAACAACAGCATGTGAAAAGGAAATTCTATTATAGGTCTGGATTCTTTCTAAACCATCTTCCTCGTTCTCTCTGCAGTGCTGCTGTCCTCCTCCTCACACAGTCAATACCTAAAACACCTTACCCACGCACCGGCCCGAACATAATAGCATAGAGGAGAGAATATATATTTATATATACATACACCCAGACTGTGCTTCCATCCTAAGAGACTGACTGCATAACATGAGATGACTGAGACTCCTTTACGTCAACAGGGAAATCTGCTCCAGCTCAACATCCTGTGCACTGCTTCATGTCCATACAAGCTAGAATCTCATGTTCCACATTCATTAAGAGCTACTTTCCATGCTCATCTTCCAGGGACCATGGGCCAGACGATCATCAGTAGGCCTGATATTTACAACGGTGGCATTACGTTGTTGTTTTTCAGACAAAATGATGAACAGAATGACATAGGATATACTGTTTACAAAGTTGATACAGTCATGAAATGAGATCGCTTGAGTGCTTAGACTCTGATAGTGGTAATATTGCACCAACTTATCAGTCAGTGACAGAAATCTCTAAATTTTCCCTTTATCAGCTCTGACTGTTGGGCAGCAGGTCAAATACTGAATATATGAATTTTTATTTTATTAAATGCGTCCAAATGCTGGAAATGTTGAAATTTTTTGTCTATGAACTCCTTAACAACCAGCATGTTTTATGCATAAAAGGGGGAAAAAAGAATCAGATAGTTCAGGATCATATGCTTTGATCCATGAACTTGAAAAATCTTGTACTCCCGTCAGTTTCTGTTGGATTCAAAATGACTTTGTCTCAGAAAACAGCTTAGAAAACATCCAAGAGGGAAATGCATGTCATTTTTCTTTTTAGGCTGATATGGTTTTGTTTTTAAGATTTAAAGGTTGAATTAAAATGTTTACACAGATTGGATAGGATATGTTGCAGTCCTTTGTAAGGATGCTGTAAACAGAGAAGCTAAACTTCAGGGTTTTTTTTATTTATTTATTGAAATATCTGCTTATACAGAGTTAACTCGGTTCATTTGTTTTGCTTTTAAAAAGCTGCTGCTTAAAACTTTTTTTAATTGGGGATTTAAGTTAAACGTTGATTCAAAACAAGGTTTTCCACCTTTAAAAAAATGACTTGATAACAGAATTGTTTTTGTAAATGCTTCTTATCATTTGCTAAAATGAAGTTACACCAAGTGTATCCACGAGACTTAAGAACATACTGAGATGTAAGATCTATTTTAGTGAAACAAAGTCATGAACAGATGATTGTTATGTTTTTAAAGGGTTTCCAAGTACTTTTTTTAGCGCTCAACACCATTAGCGCATCAGAATTTTGGATAATGAATCCCCCACAGGCTGCCATCATTTCAAACTCTGTATTATCAATGGTCAATCAAGCTTATAAGAATAAAATAAAACAACTATTTTATTCAGTTATTGTTCCTGTTGCTGCTAAAACTCCTCTATCTTGCAGCAGTTTCATTCTTAGTTACTCTTACTTTAACAGTCTGATACAACTTTCAATTTATTTGAACAAATGGACTAAAACTACAGTCTGCAAGGAAGACATCAATTTAAAAAAAAAAGAAAAAAAAAGCAGAACTCAGCATCAGGCGGTTGACGACCGCTTGATGCATTACTGAAGTAGTGCCTCGTTATAAAACAACTGCTGTACTTTCATTGTGATTTGAGCACCAAACTAAAACAAGAACATAATGAGAATGATGAGGCAAATTTTCAAAACTCACAACGTTCGCTTAAATTACACAGAACCGCATCTCAGAGTGACTACAGCACAAAAGCGAAAACTTCTAGAATGACAATATTTGTGCTACTTCCACCTTAACATGAATCCTCAAGTCTCATAATATGCATGCAATTTGCAAGAACATTGTTTAGCACAGCTAACAGGCATCAGTAATCCAAGTTATCCTGTCCTAAATTAACCCGGTCTGTTTCTGTCTGCCTTCATAACTAACTTAAACAGCTTGCTTCGCTGTGCTCTAAATCGTCCTTCAGGCTGGGCCACAGACCAAAACACCCGAGAGCAACAGAACACTGCGCTCCACCCTGACTCCCCATCCCAGAAGACAAACAAACAACGCCTCCTCCTCCTCACTGTCCTCGTCCCCCGCCGCTGGCATGCATTCAGACCATGAGACGTGCACGCTTTCCTTCTTACCCTTGCGTTTGTAGAACCACAGCATACAGCTTCGGAACACAGACATGGGACAGGGCATGGAGGAGGTGAGGGAGACGGGGGCCCATGGACCCTCGGGAGGGAGGTGAAAAGAGGATGCTGGGTGTGAAGGTGGTGGCAAAATGTATACAGATGGACAAATGGAAGAGAAGTGATGAAGGAAACTAAGAGGAACTTAGTTAAAGACCTGACAAAGCATTAGGGTTTGAAAAACAAAAATAAGGAAAACAGTGTCTGCAGTGTGCTGGACTGGACAGCCTTCAAAAAAAAAAAAGAAGGGAAAGATTGACGGAACAGCATGGACTGGTTCCTTTCCTTTGGGGTGAATGGTTGTTCAAAAGTGAGCAGCAGCAGTGGTGCAGAAAGCAGTGAGCAGCAGCATCAGCAGCAGCCAGGAGAGACCTGAGCTCAGCTCCAGGCTCAGCACTATTCCCTCATTATTCCCACAGGCTCAGCTGTAGAGACACATGAGCAGCAGTCTTCCTCCACGGTCGACAGAGCCGGAGAAAAGGAAAAAAGATTTACTTGCTCAAAAGATCCTGTTCATCTACAAAGATATGCCAGTCTGACCTGGATAGCCATTTAGAAAATGAGGAAATTGCTCAGACAAAATGCAACCCGCTTCGACTCAGTATAGATGCCTGTGCGTTCACGCGTTTCCTGGCTTTAGAGCAATCCAATCCAAGTCTTTAGAAGGTGGGGAGGGAAAGAGGAAAGAGAGAGAGAGAGAAAGAGAGAGACGGACTAAATGAAGAGCACAGATGGATGCCAGAAAGATCTCGGAGAGCAAGGCAGAGAAGGCGGCTCGAAGGCGAGGGGAGGAGAGGACACCTCACCTTGAAAGTGGAAAGTCTTCTGGTCCACAGTGATGGTGAATGTGCTGTCGTCCTCGTCATCTATGCCGATCACAGCTCCCTGGGCACATAGAGAGAGGAACACAGGCAGTCATGTAATACTCCACTTTCCATTCCTAAACTCATGCCCTCCCTCCACATGTCCCAGCAGCCTTCTATTAGCTCCTATTACTCAATTAACCTTCTCAGCAACACGCTCTTTCCTACTAAAAATCTTTAACTCTTAACTGTTTTCCTCTCTCTCATTTCTCTGCGTATGAATGCAGCCTTTTGGAAGCTGGCACAGAGAAAGAGAGAGAGAGAGAAGGGATTTGGGAAAATGAGGGAGGAGGAGGAAAGCAGAGGCAGGGGGAGGAGTACAGACAGCGGCAGAAATAAAAAAAAAAGTACCGCAGGGATCCGGCCCACTGCCTGGCTGGGACATTCAATTCTGCAATAGGAACAGGGCAAGTGTGACCCAAAGCTAAATAATATAAGGGATCGAGCGCCATTGGACACGGTGGATGAAATTAAACTAGAAGGTTGTAGAATATTTTTGAAATTTAGGTTGAGTTAAAAGAAAATATGTTCACTTTTCTACAAAGTTCCACCAAAAATAAACATCTAAAATGTAATGGGTATGTAACAAATGTCTTAAATTCAGATAGCAAGACACGCAGGTCCCATTCATACAGTATGTGTAGAAACATTTACAAATTCAAATAAATACTTTCCAATACTTTTGTAGCTATAAGAACAACACAGTTAAATTCAGTTTATAACACCAAGTAGCAAAAGGTTATCCAAGGAAGCCTATTTGATTGCACCAAGTGTTTGACTTTGGAGCAATGTCTCATTCTGAGCAAGCGTGTGGTGACGGTGTGGAGAGGAAAGTCCTCTTTAAGTGTATTTAATCTGCTAAAAAAATCACAATGAATGCTGTGACTATTAAATAATTAGAAAATGTGTGAAAAACCAGCACCCAGTTAAATTCGCTTGTTTTAATGACAGGCGTCAATCAATCAGTGTTAGTCCTACGATTCTGTGCAGTTTAAAGATTCTTGTAGTTAGACTGAAAACTGAAATTAAACAAGTGTATTTAAAAGCAAAATTAGGTTACTCCGTGGAGCTTTTCTAAAGTAAAGTGTTACGACCAGAAACAACAACATTTTACACCTCGAAATACAAAACTTACAAATTTGATCTGAAATTAGCAGCCTACAAGAAAAACAGAATTTTAAAAAGTATCTAAGCAATAAATTAGTTTCTTCCTCCTGTGGAGTAGTTAAAAATATTGTCTCTAATGTTAATGGTGAGTATCAAACCTTTGCTACAGCTTCAACTTCAAACTTTGTCCCAGGAAAAAATTAAAACAAATTACACTGTCCATTTCCCAGAAACTGCAGAAGATACTTCCTCCCATTTACGAGAAGAGAGACAAGATTTGAAAGTGATAAAGCAGCTTATGATCAGCTTTTAAATGTTGATGCTGAACTTTGATATATTTATTTACAAAGCAGTGCCAACACAATATGCAACATAAACAGGTTCAGCTGAAAAAGCTCAACAAACTGCAGTGGACTGGCTGATTGACACTCTACAGCGGCCGACATTCTGCTTAACGTGATCTACGCGCCTGTTTACAAGCATTTTAAATAGATAAAATTAGATTACACGACATATTGACTAACAAACTGATCTTTGCACACGGCACCTTGACACCAAATGAGTGACATAATTCTCAGAGATGATCAGACTAAAGCAGAACACTAAACAGTAACACAATGAAAGTGGTGAACATTTAATTTAATTAAATCATTGCTTCTTCAGAGCAATAATTAATCATTTAATCTTTGAGATTAAAACAAGTGAAGATCGGTGATAAACAGCCATTATTCATTTAGTAGTCATTCTTGTAAGACTTAAAACTTGGTAGCGTGTTATATCAAAACAAAACAAAAATCCTCTTATGTAAAAACATTGAAAGTAGTGAAGCATCTGCTGCCATCTAGGGGATAAAACTGAACCATGAAAACACTGCAGCGTGCCATGGAAATTTTACTGTTTAACAAAACCACAAGATAGCGGATTAAGCCGGAATGTTCCGGATATCCTGGCTCAATTAAACCTGGATTCGGTTTCACAAAAGCAATACCACAAAGTTACACGAACGATTTATCATGTGCCGCGAGCCTGACCCAGACCAAGCTAACAGCCAGGGTTAGTTCATCCTTGTCTGTTCAGACAGCGGTCACGCCGATTCAATCTGTTTGGTCAGTGATTTCGTAGTGTTTTTTTTTTGTTTGTTTTTTTAAATCAACCAGCACTAAAGTTTGACAGAAAGGCCTAATAGACTATTTCGCGTTGAGAGTATTTGAAAAATGGGTGAAAAAGAAGCAAAAGAGTTGTAATTAAGTCAAGACACTTAACTTGTAGCGTACACTTTACTACTGGATTTTTAGAATAAATGGCAATAAACCCTGTTAACTTAAAATAACGTTTACAGCTTAAAATAACTTTAGTTTTGGCATATAACAAACCAACAGTTTAAGTGACATAATATTTAAATGTGTACTTATTTATAACATAAACATACCTGGTGCCTCTATCAAGGGGTTGCTAATAAAATACATTTTGTAACCTCGGTTACACAACTTATTTTGTCTTTTGGTTGCCGTTAAGCTGCCTTTGCTAACAGTTATACCGGAGGTTGCCATTTCAAAATAAAAGCACCAAAACACAAACAGGAAGTTTACCATAGGTAAGACTATCGATAAACACTAAAAGCGACACCCTGTCGCGTCACCTGTCCCATTATTATGTGCAATAAGTTACCTTAACACATTCTATTGCTTCAGATCATCTGTGATGCAGACTGCATCTTGAGCAATATCGAGTGGCCTGGCTATGTCCAGACACATGAACATTTTTTTTATATCTGCTAATGTAATTATGGGAAGCAAATATGTGCAGGCACCTTCTAATGTCACTAGTAAGTGTAGTTAATATTTTGTCCACACACTTCCCTAATACAGCAAAATGTTATATTTAATCTCTCATTAGTCCAGTCATGTTTGTTCTGTACAAATATAAGATGCATAACAAAAAAAATTACATTAATTAATCTGCTATCAAATTCACATTACAATATTGGCTTCCACTGGTCATTTATAACTTTAAATTTGACCTGAGCAAATGACAGGTACCTCAATGAATGGTATGGCTTTGACATTTTTAGTTAAAAGTTGTGCCTAGAAAATATATATTTTAGGCAAATTATGCATTCAGTTGGTTCGCTATCATTTGGTAGTGTCAGTGTTTCCTTCTGGGAGTATAAAATCTGTGAAGCTGGGATCGATCTCATGGTCTCTGAAGAAATCTGTGGACACATATTCACCTGACTCACTTAAACCAGGCTTGACATAGTCACAGGAAGGTTTGACCTTCCTGAAACGAGTCAGGATGAACTTATGTTTTGTCAAGCCTGGCTTTATCTCTTATCCTGGATTTCTGAATCCTGCATTTAGTAAATAGCCCTCTGAACTGTGTTTTTTTTCCTGATGCACAAAGCATGTTTTTAGACATATATATATATATAAACACATATAGTGGAAAGTGCAGTCTAACATGCAGAGACAGAAAAACCATCAGCCAAAAGCAAAAAGACTTTGAGGAACTTACTCTGAGTCGCACGCAGCCTCTTCTGGATCCTCGCATCATTTTGTCCTTAGACTGTAAAACAAGAACAAAAACAACTTACTGTATTGGACAAAAACTGCACAATTTTAGATTCCATTAACAGATATTCAAACCTGATTAACTGCTTGGGTTTGTTCATTCAAATGGACTGCTTGTAAGCTATACTAAGGCTCTCTTATTTCAAAAAGGCAAGAACATTTTCCTTCATACCACTCCAATGGTTTAAAATCCAATTACAGTTTTTCTCAGTCGCTTTGGTGCATTTATCAAAAGCTGTGCACAACTGTACACAACATCATCAATGAAAGCTGAGGTTCGCCTGAGAGAATCTGTTCAATTCCTGAGACATTTACTCAAGCAAAAAAAAAAAAAGAAAAAGAAAAAAGAGGACTATTGTTGGGAATGACTATTCAGCATTCATTAAAATAATTTAAATACAACTGACATGACCAAATTATAATGTTATAAAATAGCATAAAAATGCATGGAAGCAATTGATGCAAGTCCAAATAAATTAGCTGTACATGACACTGTCATAACTGTAATCATGAATGTTATATTGTTTTAGCAGAATCAAAGATAACTGTTGCATTTTTCTTTTAAATGAACTTATTTAGGTCATCTTAAGATCTCTAAAAATGTTTGTGATCCTATTTACTATGAAATTAAAATGCAACCCAATCCAAAATCTCTATACTAAATGACATCTTAAATGTAGACAGATAAACTTGTCAATTAAAATATCACCCAATAAACTCCACATTAAATGAAATAAAATAAAAGCCAAGGAAACAATACATTTATCTGTATGTATACCCAATATTTATTCCTTTTTTAAGCAACAGATCATCACATTGGGCTGTAATATTCTCTTTTAATAACCCTTAGTTTCCAATCTGTAGTGTTATTTTCCTAAATATAAAGATTAACCTGGCTTTTTCTTTTTTTGTCAAATTCGTTTGTCCTCATTTCTGCCATGCAGTAGTTTATATCTTTACATATTCAGTGTACTTCTTGAAGCCAGTGTGGTTCTCAGTGTACAGAAGGTAAAAGGCTACATAAGGAACTTTCTGAGCGGCAAGGACAAATCTGATAACTAATCAGTTAACAACTCTGACGTGATTTGAAATGATGAAACTTAAATCTAAACAATAATCGCACTGAAATGAGACTGATCAAAAACTAACTAGCCTCTCCTCCCACCGTCTTAGTCGTTAAAGATATTAGTCTTTATTAAAATAATGAACAATAGAATATTTCCAAACCAGTGAGTGTTGGACTTTGAACTAATTGTTGAGAACAGATACCTCTTCACCAGCCTTATTATTACTGACTCTGGCAATGATTTTATTACTGCCTGTATTCCTGCTGTTAGCCCTGTTAACCAGCTGCATTAGCGGAAGTAACAACCAAACGGTCGACATTACTCGTCAGTTGTTCCTCAAAGCTCACTGCTATTAGCCAACGAGCTTTTCAGTCATCAGATAGACCCGCCTCTTCTAGCCAGCTGATACTCCCAACTCCTGACAAACATAAGGCCTTGTCTCACTTCTCTTCAACAACCAGCGACATATTTAACCGTCGGTCGGCTACTTTAACCGTTACCGAACAGTGGAATTGGACATACCGTGTAGTACGACAGGAGCCCGGCGTTGTAGTCCAAAACAAACCACCGGTACTGCCAGCCTTTCATGACGTTAGTCCACTTGCTTAGCGGCCCCTCCATGATGGACGCCATCTTTACAACAGGCTACGATTGGGGAGGAGCCGCATATGGTGAGGGCCAGGACGCTGAGGAAGAGGAGGGTGAGGGTGACGATGATGATGAGACCTCTTTATTATCCCCAGGGATAACTTATCTGTTTCCACATTGCTATAAAAGTATGCAGAGCTATACAGCTCTTAATACAAATCAAACTTTAACTAACTTGCATGTTCTGAAATACTTTGAAGCAGCAATGATAAACTTTGATTAAAGTTTTAGATTGACTTTGGCAAAAATGGGTAAAAAGCATTGAAACAAATTCACGTTTTATTGCAAAAACATAATCACATATATTTAGAAAATTTGCAAACATTAATTCAGTGGGGAAATTGCACATTAAGATAACTGTGATTTCACTAGTCGAGTTTATTTCTATATCACATTTTAGCACTGAGGCAATTCAAAGTGCTTTACATAATATAAACACAACATGATAAACTGACAAAAACATTAGATTGCAGTGGTAAGATAAAGAGAAGTTATGAAAAGTTGCAATTCAGACTAAAATGATGTTCTAGTTTGTATTAATATGACTTTAAGCAAATGGGTTTTAGCCTTAATTTAAAAGAATATTGCATGTCAGAATTTTTGCAGTTTTCTGGAATAATAGAACTTAGCCACTATGTGTTTACTTGAATTTTTCTTCCACTGACTTTTAACAAGGCATCAGAGAGCCACCATTGTACAGTGGGAATTATTGTGCTTGTCCTTATATTCGTCTAGAGCCACATTGTATTTCTACATATGAAAATATTAGTTTTCACCTGATCAGTTGAAGTTCTAGAAATGATTTGGAAAATGTATGCTTATGATAGTAGGATTGAAAAAGCTTCACTTTTATAGTGATTTTTAGGGTGCCTGTAAGTGTGATACTTTTTTAAAATTACTATTTTTTACTAAGCTAGGGACACCCTCTCTAGTTTGATCAATGTGAGGTGATTCTACTGTAATAAACATTTATTAATAATTTATTTCAAGGCTTTTTATTTGAAATTAATTGCACCAGTGCTGGTGCAGAGTGCTGTATGTAAAGATATGTTTTTTGTCTTTAATTTAGGTTCTGGTTGATGCTAGTCTGGGCTTTGAATCTGCAGCTACAGCTGTCTGCAGATCAATTCCATTGGGATAATTATAATTTTATACTACCTATATATAATTTCAAGAATATGGTGTATAGGTAATTACTAGCACTAATTTTGTTTTTGATAAATCTCCCTACTTCTTTAACCTATAACATTTAAGCATACAGAATTTGTTAAACTGTAAAATTTTATCATATTCAAAAGGATTCAATGTAAACTTCCATCGGAGTAAATTTGAGTCTGTATAACAAATTTGTTGAGTTCCAGCACAGTAAATATCTTATCAAATAAAATTTCCATTTACAATACTAAATGTCTGTTCAAATAAATTTTAATGTTTTGCTTTTAAAAGAGCTCAGTCTGAATACATTTTAAAGGACAATACAACAGCATTCATCAATATCTTTATTATTTACAATAGGCTTAACACTGATAAGCAGAACTTCACAGTAATATAATGTGAGCATTAAATAAAAAAAACACAAAATATATTTTTGTACAATAAAAAAAGTCATGTTAACATCTGACATTTTATCCCTGTTTAGATTCACATATTCCACTCTGGTGTTTTTGTGTTAATTTTACATTGCACTCATCCAACTGAAGACGTGGCCTTTGGTATAATGATGTGAACACACGCCTTTTAGAGATAAATCCCAAAAACAGAGAAGACAGGAGAAAAGAAAAGACACTGCATAAAAGATCAACAGATAAAAACAGATGACAATTAGCGCAATTGTAGTGGTCGGATAGGAAAAATATAGAGATTTAAACATGTAGGATCTGAAGGAGGAAAAACATCATGAACAGACTATTTTCAATAAGGCTTTTTAGGAAATCTGCTCCATGGTGACACCACAAAACAAAGTAACGAACACAAAGCGAGCCAGAATGGCAGTCAGTCATTCAGAAATATATTTATACATATTCAAATTTGGATATTCAGATTGAGACAAAAACAGCAGTTTGGGTTTAGTGCAGCATGGTTGTGTGTATCATTTGTTTATGCAGCGTCATTAAAAGTGTTCGTAACAAAATGAGCACCTTTTGTTTCCCAGTTTGCATCTGACCATTTAGAAATAAAATGAAATGTAGTGAAGATCTAATTATAATTCATAATGGAAGAGCAGACATTCACTGTGATTTGCTGCAATCATTGTGTCCTTTACATATTTTTTCCCCTACAAAAAGGCACCAAAAATTATGAAAAATGTTATTTAAAACTCACAGTGAATAGAAATGAAAGTTTTATCATAAAGTATCCTATTTCACTAAAGATACGGGTGGATTAGAATGAAACTCATAAAACACAATTAAGGTTAACTGAAAAGTATTTAAAGAGTTATGCAGCTTGGTGCTTATAGATTCAGTTGTATTTATATGCCATTTGTTACTCAACTGGTGAGGGCTTTTCCAGTGTACATCAAGGTGAGACTGAAGCAACAAAACCAAATCATGTTAGAAAACTGTTAGAAGTGTGAGTATTCATTAAAAACAGAGCAGCTGTCTTCAGACTAGTCATAATTAGAGTACGGGCCTCAAAGTGTAAAAGAAACATGGCACTGTAGGAAAATAAAGACAAAAGTCAAACATTTTATCAGGTTCAGGAAAGAGGGTTAATACATTCAAAGAGATCTCTCACAACATTTCTCTTTAAGCCATCGACACATACTCTTTTTAAATCTGAAGAAATAAATGAAAAATCTCCATAATTTTCCTCTCAAAATATGCTTTGAACAAAAATAATTTAGTTAAAATTAATACATTCTAAAAAGCATTTCTCTCTCTAAGTCAAATAAATCCATGTGTCGCTCATGTGCTAAAGACGTACTGCAGTTTAGTCTGGTGAGAGTTCAGTCCTGTGTGACAGGTGTAAAGTAGGTCTCTGCACTCATTAAATAATCTGAGGCACTGGGGCCCTACAAGGCTACAGGGAATCCAGCACTGCCCATCCTGTGAAGGACACTTAAAGAAAACATGTCCAGGTCAACCTGCTGCCATTCTGTGCTTTTGACCTCCCAACTGTTATGTGATCTGAATATTAAGAAAATAATAATAATTAAAAAAAAATTATTGAAATATTTCAGGGATGTTCAGGATTTGTCACCATCTAAACCTCAGCTACATTCAGTCATAATGGTTAAATAATGAAATATGGGATTTCCTTTATAGTCCCAATCCAATCTCAGATATTCTTCCTGTCTCTCAGTGATTTTTAAATTATCTATATTAGGATTCTCCAAAGAAACTCAACTGTCGATAGCTGTCGTTGATCTACAGTCTTCAGAAAATAGTGAGCTATGCCTATTTTCATATGCACAGTTTTATGTGGACATTGTTTTTGATTCAACATACCAACAATCCCAGTGTTTTTACCTTTTATAACACTGAAGGAGAAAGAATATTTGCTGCTCCACCCTCATTTTGTCTATGTCACAAGACTGCTGTGCATCCAAAGTTAACTTCGGCATTAAGACAGAGTTTAGTAGAGAGCAGCTGAAACATCAGTCCCTAACATTTATGATGTCTACAGCAAAGCATTGAGTTGAGAAGTACAGAAAAATACTTCCTCTGTAAACTGGAATATGTTACCAGCCCAGTTAAGAAGGAGTCATATGAAAACAGAGGAAACAAGCCAAAATTAGGCTACTATGTTAACAAACTGCTCTAAATGAAAATAGCAAGCTTTTGTAAAGGACTGTACCTGTATGTGATGGGCCAGATATATCTTTATTAACAAAAGATAAAGCTATGAGTGTTTCAAGTGACGGTTTGTCAAAAATATCTCATTACCTTAACTTTTAGGTGGAGCAGCCTCTGGGACACAAAACGGATCAGACTTCAGTATCATTAGTGAGTAAATCAATTACTACTGATGAAATGTACTGTTCTTTTAAAGATATCATTCATATTAGCAGAAGAACCAGGCTGAGATTATGTCTGGGGAAATGCGTAATCTTAAAATGTAAATAGAGCTGAAAACTGATAAAGAAAACACTAAATTTGACACCCCAAGTTTTGGATGCTACTGAATCCTGATGCTGGTTCCACATCCTTACATTCCCAATGGCTTTAGAAAAATGGCTTATGGTCACACAATTCCTCACTGTGAAACAATACATCCAGCAGATGGTCCACATACTTATGAAACAATGAGTTTAAGACTGCCCTCAACCATCCCTGTCTGTTCTAAGTATGCAACAGATAAGCAGGGTGAGTTCTTCCCCACCCTTTTGGCTGACGACACACACAGCTCATACACTCATTCAGGTAACAAAGAGGCTTTCTGTGGCCAAATAAAAACTTGTAGCAAAACATTGCAAAGTGTGACTTGAACCACATTTAGTTTAGTTTAGTGAAACATTTCTCAAAATATGTACAGCTAAGAGCAACAACTTAGTGACCACACTGGCATTTTAGAAAACAGGTTTCTGTAAACAATAAAAAAATGTTTTGTAGTGAATTTTGTGAGGTACTGTAGAGATTTATCTCAATCTGTGCCCCAAATAGCTGAACCAGAAACAAAAATCAAAATCGGAATATACTGTAAGTGATTTGCCTGGTAGTAGAGGTGGTGGTTTGTGTGATCACAGTGGCTACCTCTGTACTACATCGCTAATCTCTTTGATAGAGTTGTGCAGGTTGTCCAGCACAGTGTTGGACCCCACACTGCTCAGGCCCCCGCCTCCAGAAGAAGAGGCTCTCAGTTCCTGCAGGCTCAGCTCCAGCTTGCCCACTGCCTCTCGGAAGGCAAATTTGTTCCTCATTTGAGGGATGCAGTCCACGTAACCCGAGCAGCAGTCCAGCAGCTGGTGGCCGGCGTCCAGAACCTGGCTGCTGGAGGGGCTGTCGGAGCTGGCGCTGAGCACGCTGCTGAGACTCTCAGCGCACTCCAGCAGGGCTTCACGGCTAACCCTCTCCAGGGGCACCCTCTCCACCTGCTGCCTGGTTCGCCGCAGTGCCACTTTGGAGCCAGAAGATGGTGCTGTTTGTGAAGAGGAGGAGGCGGTGGTAGCAGCTCCGTTGGCCATTTTGGTGGGAGTCGTGTTGGTGCTCGCAGGACAGGAGGAGGATGAAGAAGCAGGAGGCACTTGTGGTGGTGGCACTGATGGTCTACCTGTCGTTGCTCCTCCTGACATTCGCCCTGACCTCTGACCTTTTACTGCATCTCCGTTCACTTCCACAGGGGCTCCACTGACCTGGTCCTCGCTGTCACAACTGTAGGACTGCTGCAGACCACGTAGAGTAGGGGGAGGAGGAGGAGCGCAGCGGGGTTTTACCAGCCGTGGCCTGTCCCGCTCGCCTTGGTGCTCAGACAGCAGCTTGAAGCGATTCCCCTGAGAGTCCAGCCCGACCAGGTGCACATCGGCTGGGCTGTGCTTCAGCGTCGGGGAGATGAGGACCGGGACTTTGTGGTTATGAGTTGAGGTGGAGTTCTTGGAAGGAGACGACCAACTCTGCTGCCTGTCCAGCCCTCCACCTTCCTCTCTGCTGTCTCTCACCCGAGACAGACTTTCTGATTCCCCAACCTCCCCCCCGACCCCAGGCGCCCTCACCCCTACAGCAGTACCCCGGGGTAGTAGCTTGGCTTTTGGCCTATCCCTGATCTGCGCGGTTCCCTCATCCATCCTCCTCAACAAATTTTCGGAGGGACGAGCGGCCCCATTCTCCGGCTGAGAGGTTGTGGAGGCAGTTCTCTCTAGAGGTGGCTTTGCGCTGCGGTTTCTCGGTAAAGTCAGAGCCATGCGCTCCAGGTCCGGCAGCCCAGATGACATCGAGGAGGTAGAATTCGACCTTGGGAAAGGTTTCGGTCCTCCAACTATACCACTCTCATCTGAAGAGGCTGTTTTTCCAGTACGAAGCCCCAGGGTCTTTTTGATGAGTCTGGGGGTGAAGAAGCCAGCCAGTCCACTCCAGCTGCTGCCACTCGTCAGCTGAGAACCAAGGCCCCCGGCGGAAGGTTTCTGTCCGAAAGCGGCCCCACAGCAGCGAGACTGGGACTGGGTGGCCTCCCCGTGGGAGTGAGAGGGAGAGGCAGAGAAGCCCCCTAAACTGTCCGACTGGGGCAAGGGTGGAGGTGCGCTGAAGTCGGCTGTGGGTTCATATTTCTTGTGAGGCTGCGTCTCCATCTCCCGGAAGGAACTGCTCCTCTTGGGAGGTGTGGGAAGGTTCTGTTGCACCTGGGAAGACGGCGAAGAGGATGAGGAAGAAGAGGAGGTAGACTTCTTTTTAATGAACGAGCTAAAGAAGCCAGTTTTGCGGTCTCGTGTGAATGTGCCGATGTCCTGCGCATCCTCCAAGAGGCTGCTGGGAGATTTATCTCGAGGTTGCTGCTTTCTTGGGAGAGCTGGGGAGCTGCTTGATCGGCCGTCCCCTCCGAACAAAGAAGTCCAACCTGAGGAGGAAGGGGAAACAAATAAATTACAATCTCACACATGTCTGATTGAAGAAGGAAGAGATGGGAAGTTATTTTAGTCGATGTGTATACAGTAATGTCACTCATATTAGCTTAGAGAAAAGCTTTTCTTTCCTCCTCTGGGACTCATGAGCAAATAAAAAGCATGGCAGAAGAGTGAATGGAAATTATGAATCAACGCCAGCTTGCATGTACACCAATTCAATGATTTACGGGTTGTTCACATAACACATTATAAATTAAACATCCTCAAATTAAATCCTGAAAAATTTGAAATCTGATGGATGAGTTATTCTGATCCAACAATTCCAAAGGTCAGCAGTAAGCAGTATTCGCTGACCTTTATGCTAGCACAGTGGTGAACAATTGCCACTGTGCAATTCCTGGCAATTGCCTTAGCCAGGAAATGAGTCAGAGATAATGTAAAAGGAAATTGCAAGATGTGGCCATTATATTTACAGAAACATTGTCAACTACGTGGTTAAAGCAGATTCAAAATAATTCTGTTACATTAATGCAAATACTATGAATCATCCGACATTACATAAGCCATTATTTTTGGAGAACCAGTCACAAACAGCGGTGGTGCCCATTAACGAGTGATGGGAAATACTGACCTAAATTGTTAAGTATAGTTTGTGGTTCATGACAAGTGATTAAATGTGACAATCAAAAGCATTTGTAAGATAATCAGTGGTTTACAATGATAGTTATAGCCCAGCAGCAACAAATAGTGCTCTAAAATTCTGGGTTATTCCATTCAACTGCTTCATAAAGTAATGCAAATGTACTACTAAATCAGCAGGGATAGGTAATAATCAAGAGAAGTTTTCAAAATAATGGACAAAAAGCAGATATAAACTATGGTTCCAAACCAAATTCTTACTTCAGTGGTAGGATCATATTTTCCACTTTTGGCTACATGATATCAATAAATGCAGCATCTGTTTCAAAACAAGAATAAAAGCAAGTATTGTGTTGTAAGGCTTCACAGAATGCAGCAATTGTTGTGAAGTAACCCTTTTAGAGAAGTATTTGTCTTTGTGAAGGTCTAACTGAACACAGTGATAGATTTGTAGCCAAATATTGCAGAAAGGGATTGAAAACGTCCCCACAATAGCCCTAAATAATTCAATTCAATTATATTTTTTTAAATAAATTGAGCAATAAACATTTTTCCCCATTCATTCAACAGTGGAAAAATAGTTCAAACTGCAAAAGTAATAATCCAAATCATTTTGGGGCTAAGGGGATTTACAGACATGATCCATTAATGATTAAAATGTTACTCATTATTATCCAAACTGGGAGCTGCAGCATGTTTCTGCTAAAAGACTATCAACACAGGGGAGCATTTAATGAGGTGTAGTGACTTATAAATGCAAACTCATTGATGACAATTAGTGTATTTGAATTTATGATGCAAGAAAAACATCTCAATAAATCTAATGGGAAATTCTCAGCTAAAAACAAGCTGTGAGTTTAAATCACTACCTTGACTATGCTGGTTAAAAACAAAACAGTCCCATTTCACTCCTTGCCCCTCATCTTAGCCATTAACCCCCAATTTCTAAGGAAGAGGCTTTCCAAACATGTCATCAGAGAAGCAGCTGAAATCACACAACATAGAAGCTTTGCTTCCAAATTATAGTATACGAGCTTGTAACATTGTGTAGTTTTGATATTAATAGTTTTTATGCAAGCAAATAAAATGAAATGTGTATATTATATACACATTTACAATATATATATATATATTGTAAATGTGTATACACATAGGCACATAAATCAAAATGAGAAACACTGTTTATATTTATGTATTCTTATATGAAAATAGAATGAAAAATTGTGCAACATATATCAAATTCAAACCAGTCAAATTAATTTCAAGTGAAAATTTCTTACAACATGCATTTAACATATTTTTATTAATATGTTTGAAATACTTGGTCTGAACTCCAACTGCATTTTTATACAGATTACAGTACCCTGTACAGCAGGGTACATTTTATATTTTGATCTTCCCCAACAAGCATGAGAAAAATATTTGCCAATATGTGCTAGAGGACTGACAAATGGTTTACACAACATATGAGATATTAGGTCAAGTGTGTTTATATTTAGAGTGTCCTTTTAGCTTAATCACTACCTAACTCTGTCCCTTTTCAACCCTGTTAGCAAGAAGACAGACTGTCTCAATGGGAAGACCCCTGATTTTTAAAGTGGATCACAAAGGCATACAGGATTTCAAATGGAAGTGGAAAGATTCTCTCCAAGGATCTGCATCAACATTCTGTTCAACTTTGTAGCTCTTTTTGACATTTATTGAAAGATAAAACCAAAGGCAAAATCTTGCAAATGTATCCTTATTACTGTTGCTACTAATTCTTCAAGTAGTTCAATGTCTCATATGTATGCTTTTAGTTTGAAGTGCTTCCTTTTAATTTGAAGGTTTGTTCTGTTTATTTTCTTCTTCTTGACGTTCTCAGATGATATGTTTTCTGTTTACTGTTGAGACCAGTAAACAGAGCAGCAGTTCCTCTTATTTGCATCGTTGACATAATTCCTCAGAAAAGCTATTTAAACACCTGATGACCAGCGTGCTTTCTGACCAAAGCCCTGTAGTGGTCAGTTGACAAAATCCAGCAACAGAGGTCAAAATCCTCAACAACTGTGCTTATTCTCCTCCTATCATCATTTGTTATTTGGTTGATTCATGGGTGTTAGGATTTTGGGGTTGAGTAAACATGGCATTTGTTTTTGTCATGTTTTGTGCTTGACTTGATTTTATAAAAACAATCATCAAAAACAAACTCAAATGCATAAAAGGGAAGAAAATTAAAGAGCTGTTATTAACACATAAATGAGCCAACAGAAAGAAAACATGCAAATATCATCAAAATGTTATTTAAATACAATAAATAAGCAATGAGTTATCTACATTAAATATTAGATGTGCTATCTGTAACACATTTGTTACAGTCACAAAGCACTGGTTAGGAACAGGAATAAAATAATGCAACAAATACAAATAAATATCAAGCTAGATTAACAGAACATATACATGTGTGCAAATCATTGTTAAGAAAAAAGCTGTTCAACTGCTTAATATACACAGAAAAGATTGTAGAGGACTTTAGGAAAGCCATGCAGATTTTTACATTTTTACATTTAGTTAAACAAGGATTTAGATGAGA
>CAEFZY010036204.1:0-14736 GCA_903066815.1 Brachyrhaphis roseni
ATTAATGTGTATTTTACTAATCTGACGATAACATTTTAAGTTGGATGCACGGTAGATTTTTCTTTTACATTTGTTGCTTTTGTCTGTAAAACATGAAAGAGAAAATGAGTGCTGGATCCTGGTTGAGTTAGAATACAATATTTTGTGGAGCATGTGAGCCGGATGCAGCCACCTTGTTTAGTATGTTTTTTTGTTTTTTTATAAGCTCAGAGGTGCATGGCACTTAAAAATAAATCATGAACCACATAAAATTCTACAAAACTGGATATGACAAACATGTATATCTCACAGCCACAGCACTATTTCTATTTGCTCTTACTTCAGTCAACCAGGTTGAGCTTTCCTAATCTACTCTTGCTAAAACAATACAAATCCTGAATGGAGGAAGTTTAGAGTACCAATTCTTCCAGAGCAACTACAATGTTTGTGTTTGCATTTGTTTTATATTTTCTCAAAATTACTAAATATTTTCATCTGTAGTTTTACCTGATGTTCTGAAATTAATAGTTTTATACTAGCTTTTACAGTGATGGCAATTACTGATTCAATAATATTTTTCAAATAAAAAAACACCATGTGCAATACATAATTTGGAAATCCGTCAATCTCAACAAATCTGTGCAAGAATTTTTTTTCCCTTCAAATTTTGCTGCCCAGAAAAATATTTCTCCGTTGCCAGCTCTCGGATAAACCATTATGCGTGTGTTCATAAGAATATTAGGTTTATGTAAAATCATAAAAAGTGTATGATTCTGAATTCTGAGTGCTGATTTGCACATAAGAATTTACCTCAAAGCCAAACATTAGTTCAAGAGATGTATAAAATTTTGCTTACACATTTTTTAGGGTCACATTAGGACTACTAATAAATACATTTGGAATTGTTTAATTTTTCAGGAGGAAGCAATTAAAAAAATAAAACGTGGTAAGCAATCAGAAAAAAAGGCAAAGAAAGCACTTCTCTTTCATCTGAAAGAAGTAGTCTTCGATCTCAGATAGAATCATTGTGGCTTTTATTTGGTTTTACTCCTTTTTATTATTATTTGTTTTCCCACATTTAGTTAATTTAATTTAGGCTTCGGCTTAAAGGAAAACCTGCCACATGCTAGAAATACGGAACACATGGCGAAAGCAGGAGCTGTTTTTATTTATCAGAACTGATTTCAGACTATTTTTAAAGACTAGGCAGCAAAGATTTACACTTAAGCTATTAAAGGTTTTTGTTTTGTGAAGATTTTGTTTGTTCAGTAGATGATGAATCAAAGTGCGAAGGGGCCGGAGGCTCACGTAAAGTTGATATTATATTTATTGTGCAACAGAACCAGGAAAGAAAGAATGTCCAGACTGAACGCAAAGCAAGAAAGATGATGAAAATGGATCACCAGCAACGCATGAGTACTAGTGCTCTGTGTGTTTTTACACTGGACTTATGAAATATAACTCGTGAACACAGTTTGTTTGGCCAGTTCTTACTTAAACCAGATAAATCATAAATGCACATTTGCATTAGAAGACCGTTTGCCTTCATCCATCCAAACTGAAGCCACTGCTGACAGAAAGTCTGCAGAAAGACAGGCAAAATCATGTTTTTCACACTCCTGATTTATTGTTTCCAGTGCAGCCATAAATAAAATCACTGAGTGTAGGAAAATCTCTTTTTTTTTTTAATTGGGAACAAATGCCTCATCAAATCAAAATGGGATTTTTGACACAGGATTTCACAGCGTCTTTTCACTGCCTGTTTGTACAACACAACGACAATCACCAAAGCAATACGGTCAAAACAAGAGTGAAAATTCACGAATGGTATTGACTTGTTGCTAAGGAACATAATCAGACGCTGCCCCCATAAAAGGTAAAAGGAAGATGACATTTATAGTAATATAAAATCTCTTGCTTTCATAAGTTGAATAAGGAACTGTTATGATGTGTAAAGTGACAGGAGCTGCAAAATTTTGCAAACACTGAACTGATAAAAAAATGTAAAAAAAAAAAAGCATGACGCATGCATGAGCTCTGACTGGAAAACTAAAAAGGGGTCCAGCAATAGTATCATCACCATCCACTTCATCTAACATCCAAAACTATGAAAATAGGACTTTTTAGGCCGATATTTAAACAACAGACTCAAGTTCCTCTGGAGAGGAAAAAAAAATAAACAAATGTCCACATAAAAAAAATATATACTGACTCCACAGACATAATTGTTCATTGTAAAACATCTGTGTGGAATAAATCACACTCAAAGAAGAGAACTCAAAAGTCATTAGGTCTCAGGATGAGTGAAAAAGGAGTTCCTGGCACCGACCCCTGAGCAAGACCGGGGAACTTAACAGGGACAAACGGCAACACATTACTTTTAATTGCCAGAATCACTGAAATTATGCACAGAGAGGGATTTGTGGATGAGAAGCAGAAGTTGGCTATAAAAATGAAGAGTGCTGCAGCAGGTTGAAATCAACACCACGTTATGTTGAATGCATCTCCAGAGGTCAGCATAGCTTGAAGCTGTCACGGTCGGATGTCGCGGTATACGAGACACGAGAGGTGTTTTAAACCAAGTTGACACTTGGAGCTCCTCTGGATGACGGTTCTAGGTCAAACAGTTTTCAACAAATCTGACACATATATCTGAATATAGACATACAAAGAAATGTTCATCCAACAGGGATCATGCAGAAATAGGCATTTGGTAATCCTGAATCTCAGTCTAATATTTCATGAAATTCAATCCGATGTTTGGTTGAAAACTCGTTTGTTTTTGTCCTACAAGCACAGAACTCATTGCCTTTTGTCTGTTATAATCTACATTAATATTGTGATGATGTCCCACTTAGCTCACTATTTCTTCAGTATCAGTTTTATTTTATTTTTTTTACAGTGACATAGTAACTGGAGGTTTTGTAGAACAGTTTGTGTTTCTAAAGGTGTACTTTACTTGATGCATACTTCTACAATCTTCAACAAAACTTTGGTTTATTTTCATGTGAAGCAATTTACTGAAATGGCTACTAAAAGTTAGGATGTATCCTCTAAATTGTGATAGTACCTGTTGCTAATGTGGCTTATGTCAAATATTTGCAGCTCCCTCTAAAAGTGTGCAGACAAAACGTATGGGAAGTTTGATGACCTGGTTAATAAAGTTAGTGGTTTGATTTGAGTATCATAAGATTTCATAACTAGTTTTTCAGCTGCCTGCATTGAGAGAGAAAACATGCAAACTTCATACAGGCTGATTATATGTTTTGAGATGCAGTTATAACATTTTATACGTTGATTAATTTTGGTCTTTCAATTGTTGCGCATCAGGGTAAAAATTCTGTTGAGAACAAAACTTACATCTATCCGAATGATGTTAAATTTATTGCTTTCTGAACTACAGTTTTCATTACAACAGGTCCATCCTGGTCTAAGTCAAGGACCTTTAAGTCCCTGGATTGGGTGCCAGTTTGTTAGGTCTCCAAGATACTGCTCCTAGGCAGAGTTTGCCTCGACTTTGTTCTGATCAATGAACAAATAAGCTTATGAGACTTCCCGGGATTTAAATTTGAGTAGGAGACTAGGTTATTCCAACTTTCTGCTTGTAGCGGATGCTACGTTTTGATTTAATGGCCTGAGTTTGGTGATCCATACGCAACGTCACCACACTGACAGCTTTCAGCTGCAGTCTTAGCTGAACGGTAGTTTGGTATCGTGAGCTACTATTCCCCAAGATTTTATTTATTCAGAGTAATCGTTCGTACTAAATATAAAAATAATTAGCATTATGATGTCTTTGAGAAATTGCACTTCAAAAATTTCCTGGCTGACTTACCCAAAAATCACGTTTCCAGCTGCACCTATCGTCAACCTCGAGGCACGACAAGCAGCACCTGGATCCAATATTTCCCTCATACAGTACAAAGAAACACTGTTTCCCCAGGTCAGTGCTTTGTTTACACAAGGTCTTGCTCGTGCGCATGGTGAGACAAACCCTGGCGCATGAGATCATACTGCATGTGCAGGCTGATTACTGGTGTGCACTCTTTTGGAAACTGTTGTGGCTGCAGATGAACCTGTAATCCATACTTTCTGAGGCTAATCTCATCTTCGGATTATCCGGAGAGGAGATAATCGTCTCCAACATTATGGCTCACAGTGAAAGGACAAAGTGTGCTCTCATGCTTCCTGTGGAAAAGAAAAACTGTGGCATTGAGCAATGCAAGAATGCAGGTGATTATTTTAGTTTTCCTTTTTTTTTTTTAAGTGATTATTTAAGCAACACTGTCCTTACTCAAAGTGCTACATCATTAAGCTTGTGTTTTGTTTTGTTTTTTTTCCTTTAGCTGCGTTATGTTGTGGTAAAGAATATCCCAATCACAGTACCAGATTCAGCAGTTTATATAAAGCGTTTAATTAATTTATTTTTTATCCATTACAGCTGCACAAGATGATAGCACTGGTTACAGTCATCAATATAAAACAAAGAGACACAGGAGACTTACAAGATTAACACCCTATGTTGCAGTGACTGATGACATTTGCAGAGTTATTTACATGAATGAGCACTGTGTTTGATTTCTGGCCATTTAACCAGGTGGCAGATGCTGAAGGACAGTGATAGTAACTCAATACATGAACAAAAACAAGACAATAAAACTGAACTGACAGATTGCAAAAGGCATGACAGTGACACAGGGGTTTGCTCTGAAAATGTTTCTTTTTTTTTTTCCACTCGGGTAGATGACTAACAGAACAATTTATTCCTAACAAAAATTTGAAGCAAGATCTATGTGTGGAGCTGTGACCTCCAGTGGGAACCGACGCTCATGCTTTCTGACAGCGCACACAAGGGGAACATAACCAGGTGCAGATGTGAAGGGCCACTCCATGAACGGGTGGGGTCAAGGATAACAAATCCAGAGGAAAGTGTATGAATACCATAGGAAACACTGGAATTAGTCGTCTAGAAAGTTTCAGATTGAAAAGACAGACAGCAGTGCAGAAGTTTCTATGTATAACTTTACTGAGAGCATTTGTTATTTGTCATGCTTTGGTTTCTGCTTTTCCGGGACTCTCAATCGTCTCAATGTGAAACTGAAAGCAGGATTCAAATCCCGGGGCTGAATGCCATCATGACTTCCATCTAAATACATTTTATCTGCCTTGTTAGGCAAATGTTTATATCTGAGTGAAGCTGCTCCCCCACACCTTCTCCAAATCAAACTAAATTGGTGTCATAGGTTTATGCAGTAAAAATGGTGGTTTGTGCTGCTATCGTTTTAAAGATTCTAATAAATGTTTCCAGAGACGATCAAATGTCAACCACATTTACAAAATCAAGCAGGTTTGGTGTCAAACCTGCTTAGTGAACACATCTTCTTGTGTTCACTAAGAAGATGTTAACAACACAAACCAGCACAAACACAACACAACTAATTTATACTAGTTTTGTTTGATTTTGTTAATGTAGGGAGGATGGTAGGTTGATCTCCGAGAACGTCAAGAAACAAACATTTTTTTCCTGCTCAAAACAGCACAACTTTAGCACTGTTGATTGACACCAGATTTCATTTGATTTTGTAACTGTGGACTGTCTGGTTGACCTTCACTGACCTGTGGAAACATTTCTTAGCATCTTTAAAATGAGAGTGGCGCAACCCAGCACAAATGTTTGGTACCAGTTTTGTTTAATTTGAAGAAGGTGGGGGTGGGACCAACTTCACTCAGGAAAAGTTTATTATTACCTACAGAAATCCATTAAAAAAGGCAAATAAATCAACTGGACGGGTAAAAAATTGAGACAATAGACTGTTACTTTTACTCTTCAGAATAGTGCAGCTTTTTGCTGCTTTATATTTTCCAAGAAATAGGCAATCAGTCAAGACTAAAGTGCTTTGCAAAGATATTCCTACCTCTTGAACTTTTTCACACTACAATTACAAACCTCAGGGTATTTCAGAGAGATATTAGAGACGGACATCCAACACAAAGTGGAGAAAAACTGTGAAGTAGAATGAAGACACTAAATGCTTAAGAGAAATTTTTACAAACAAAAATCTGAAAAGTTTGTTGTGGATAAGTATTTAGCATCACTGAATTGATTAATTGGAAAATGTCCCTGATGTTTTGGCAGATTTAGAGATGGAGAACATCTATGAACACCAAAAAATGAAAAGCTCTGTTAGGACTTTGACTGGGCCATTTAAGCACATGCATGTGCTTTGATTTAAATGATTCCATTGAAGGTCTTTGTTCTATTAAATAAACATCTAGAGAAGTTTTTTTTTTTTCTCATGTAGGTAAGGTGGGAGACATGATACGGCATATCTTTACCGCTGACTGCTTCAAACATCAGTGAACACAGAGACAAACTATAATTTGGCCTTTTCTGCATTTCCCAAAATGTTGACTTGTATTCTACAAAAGAGTCCATCCATTGGTGCTGGCTTCAAACTGTAAATGACTCAACGACGACATTATACATCTCCAGGAGGCTTTAAAATTCGAATAGCACCAACAACTAAAAATTACCTAGGCTTTGATGGCTCTTTGATAGAGCTAAGAAATAAAACTGAGCATGACAAAGATCAAAAATCGACATATATCTCAGATGGACAAATGTCAGTTTAACTATACAAACATATCACAATATATGTTCTTCCCCTTTAAGAGAAGGCAGATAGAAGATAATGCAAATAAACAGTTATCCCACAAAACAATAGTTACTTGTTGGTTTGGTCTTTGCGTTTCTGTTCAAGTAACAGGATGCGGCCCGGTTTTCCCAAAGGTTTGGTAGTTAAGCAGCAAAAACATGAGCAGAAACGTAGCATCACAGGAGACTCACCCAGTCGGAAGGCACAGAGGTTTATGAATGTATGGTCAACACCCACCAACGCAAAGAGCGATAGATGCAGACTTACTGTTTCGGTTACAAAAGTGCTGAAAATAATCTAAACACAGTCCGTACTACGAGGAACATGGCGATCAAAGAAACATGTTGACAGGAAGCTTCAGTTTTGATCAGGAAGCGTGTCTCTGTGAAACAGAAGAAGCTTGTCAGTAAAATGGTTCAACATGGATTACATGTCATCACTTTGAAGAACCATAAGATTTTTTCACTGTTCAGTAAATTATAAGAGCTGATTTTATATGTTGATGTACAGTGGTGACTCAACTTTTTTTTATTTGTTTTTCAAATTAAATTAAACATTACTTACAGTATCTTGTTCATTGCAGTTCTATGTGTGCATAGAGGAGCTTTCTCTCTGGGTATCCAGAACTCTGAAACACATTCAGGAACAAGTGTAACAATGTTATCTTCCTGCAAAAGTATGTTACATTTTGTACTTTATAGAAAAAAAGTGCTAGACTAAACTCAGCATAATCAACATAAATGCTACACAGAACAATGCAACAAGCAACAGAAAAATGGGAGACATCATTACACACATCACATCAAGTTAAAGGCAGTTAAAGTAATGTCTGAATCTGACTGTTTTTGTCTGTATCTGTGGTTCCAGTCCTGGCTAAAACTTAAGAAAGATAAATCTGTCTCCACACTGGTTTGGCATAGCCTGGACTTTTCGTCTCTTGAAGCTCGACTAACAAACAAACACTTTGTCTCTTTAGTCTTGTTAGTCTCTTGTATCTCAAACCCACTTCCCCTTTTTCGTCCCTCGAATCCAGGTTTATTTAGTGCATTATCTCATTGAGGTCTAAAAGCTGCAAACAAGTGAACTCACGCTTGATGCTGCCGCACAAAGTCTGCAAACTGTCGGTCCTTTGCGTAGAGTTCAATGATGCGTATCCTGTCTTGGATTTCCTGCAGAAAAACAGGATTTCACTCGATAAGGGATATCACAGCAAAAACAGAGAACTTGCACACAGGACTGATATGGATGTGGAACATAATAGGACGTAAAAAAGAAAATAACTATGCTCAGTTTCATGGATGACGTCCAGATACCTTTGTGCAAAAGCCCTTTCCACTGTTTGCATATAAATTTATACTTAAAGCGATCTTTCGCCTGTTTTGAATCTATTGTTGATACTAAAACTCTTTCAAAGATTTTATCTTGGCTTTCCAGCATCTTTACTTTCTCTATGTTCGTCCATAACTTGGAACAAACTGAGGATCATTATCTTGTTGAAAGGTCCACTTTGAGTTCAATTCTAATTTCCTGACAGATGGACCCATGTTATCTCCAGCCCTGTTTGATAGGATCCAGAACTCATTGCTGACAGTCACTGAAAAGCTGCCCAGTCGCAGAGGCAGCTAAGCAACCACTAACACAACACTTCCAACAGCATAACTCACTATTTGTATGAAAGTCTTCTCCCGACAAAAATATTGCGCACCTATAGCAGACATGTCTAAAAAATGTGCAAACAAAAAAAAAAATCAGTGTTTTGATAAATTAGTTTTGATTTTTATAATACAGTCATGTACAGTCTCAATGTGGACATCATTTAACACCAACCACTGTCATGGTTTCCATGCAAAGGATAAGCTGCTGTGTGTTTTTATTTCATTAACTAAAAACAGATTTGACACCAGTGACCACTTGGTTTTCTTATTACAGTTGTCATTTTGAGGTCTGGACAAAAAAATAGCTGCCTACCTTTTAAAAACTGGTGGACTCTTTTCTCCATATTTCTAAAGGTGTCCCCCTGGGTTCTGTCCAAGGACAGGTTCTGTTCACCCATTTACGTCTACAACGTCTTCATTCTACATTTTTTTAAGATTCCATATTTACGTTGACATATTAAAATCTGGAATCCCTTTTGTTGACGCCACTGGGGGCAGGGTAGAATACTGGACTCCAGCTGTGGACAGTTTTATCAGCTGTTAAAGAGAACAGGTTCAGAAGGACAATTGCTCCTTGTATTGTCTGCAGCAGGCCACACACGTCCAACATGAGTCGACGAGTAGGAAATAATACGGGCTTATTTTCTTGTCATGCGTTTGACGCAGATTTCCTTTTAAATTATAAGTATCTGGGCGTCTGAAATGATGAGAAACTGAACTTTAGAACTGAAATGTTCTCCATCTTTATCTGAGCAGCTTTCCCATATTGTCTCAATGATGGCTCACTTTACAACATACAGAGCAAAGAAGACCTGCCATGCTCTGTTACTCTCATTACACTTTTCTATGTCCTTCAACAAAACTTCAGATTGACATGACCAATATTTTAATTACCATTTAAAGGAAATGGAGGCAGGGAGGGAAATAGATACTTACCTCTTTAGTCAGCTCACTGTTTTCATAGATGTGCCGTATCTCCTCGCTGCTAAAGTCGGTGGATGCCTCGGCGCTGGCACTGCTGTACATAGGTGCTTCGGGATAACGACGGTAATAGTGGCTGTAGCCTGTTGTGGCTTCACTTTCATACATGGGGTTGTATTTGGTTGCCCTTTCCAATGATGGAAGACTTTCCACCCGCCTGAAGACCCAGAGAAATAAAAGAAAACAATTAGTCAAGATGTAAAGGCAGGGAGAGAAACCGAGCCTCAAATTAAATAACAAACCCACTAAGGTAAACTGTGTGAGATGACTGGTGTGCTTGTCTTCAAAATCTGAATTTTCCAAGTTTCCAGGTATGAACACAATAACACGCCCTGAAGTGAGAACTTTGTCTTGGAAAGTCTTCTGAGACAGTTATATGCCAGCCACGCATATAAAATACAGTTAAAGTTGTATATATAAACTATTTGTTAGCACTTCTAATAGTTTCTACCTCAATAACCAAGAAGCACACACTGTTCCTTATAATCGCCACTTGTGAATATAGTTTCTAAGTGTTTACACCCATAAAATGGAGAGGAATACATCGTCATTAGGTTGATTGCTACTAGGAGTTAGCATCCCAACTGCTAGTAGCCTAGCTGGTTTTCCGATTAGCAACCAGAACATGATAATCTAGATTGTGAAGACACTTCCAGGTCCCAAGTATCCGCAACATGTCAGAGCAGCTAAGGGCCAAAAATTATCTGTCTTTTATTAAAATGTGCATTTTGGCATGCTAAATCATTTATTTTGTTTATTTCCAAATTTGAAAGTCAATCAGAAATATAAATGGCTAAAAACAAGGGTCACAACAAAGTTTATTTAATTTAGTCCTCCCAGATCAATGCAGCGCCGATGATCCAGTGAAATTTGCAGTATCGTAATTTCGCGACATTTTGTGCTACCTGAAAAACTCCCAACGGTCTCTGAGAGGGGAGACGTTGCGCTTTCCAGCCAATGTTGGGATATTACGGTAATTTCACCCCCACCGCAGCAGAGAGCGAAATTAATCTGAGGGGCGCTCTTTTAATTGACGGTAAATTGTGAAAATAACTCGCTAGATATTGAAAGTTCCAGTTGTTATGGATAAATAGGCAATATATATTTACTCACAGGACATTTAAAGAACAGCGCACAATTAAAATAAGCAAAAAATATCCAGGCGGACATTTGAAATTTAGGTCATAAAGGGGTAAAAGAAATGTTCTTGAATTAATTTCTTAACATCCATCCATCCATTTCCTTTACACCCTTGTCCCTAATGGGGTCGGGAGGTGCTGGTGTCTATCTCCAGCTACGTTACGGGCGAGAGGCGGGGTTCACCCTGGACAGGTCGCCAGTTTGTCACAAGAAAACACAGAAACAGACATGACAAACAACCATGCACACACACACTCAGACCTAGGGAGAATTTAGAGAGAATTTAGAGTCATGTTTTTGGACAATGGGAGGAAGCCGGAGTACCTGGAGAGAACCCACGCATGCACAGGGAGAACATGCAAACTCCCTGCAGAAAGACCCTGGGCCGGGAATCGAACCCAGGACCTTCTTGCTGCAAGGCAACAGTTCTACCAACTGCGCCACTGTGCAGCCCTAATTTCTTAACATTCGGTACATCAATTATGTTCCCCTTTGGCGGTTCAGGGTGCAACCCGTTACTCACCCAATGACAGACGGACATAGAAAAGCTACGTTTTGTAGGTAAAAGAAATGTTGGCTGTTGTCAAATTACAGATGTTCTTGGATGGGCAGTATTTTAGCTCCTATCCTCACCGTATGGGATCCTCTGACTCTTCCTTGTCGTACTGATCCCGAAGTGTCCTGGCCAGGAAGAACAGCACTCCAGACGCCACGAACAGGAAACCAGCAACAGAGGCTATGGCTATGCCAACCACCAGAGGCTCAGACACGTACTCCTCACAGTGTTCACCTCTGTACCACCAGTTCTCTCCAACACGACACCTGGAGATGGAAAATGTGGGTCTGAAATTTATCTGTAAAACTGTGGGCTGAATTAAAAAAAAACTCAACTTCAGTATTATTGAGCAGCAGAATCAAAATGTTTTGGCAAGTAAATCACGTGAAAGCTGTTCCTGTTTGCATTTTTGTCACAACAAAGATGATAAATTAATTTTAATTCTGCATGTGCCATGAAAATCACTGATTCCTTGTTATGGAAGAAAATCTGTTATTTGTTTTCTGTCTCCATGGAGAAATGCAACACTTTTAGCTGGAAGTTAATGAGAATCCAGCAGCACGTGGCACTGCCTTCATGTGTTATAATGCTGTAGTGGGTGTGAAACAGAGGTTAGCAGTCATCTTGGCTTGTCTTCCCCAAGTCTGCTCATAATTACTAGAGTGTTAAAAAAAAAACCTTGCATATCAAAGTCTGAGCAGGGCTAACAAAAAGTTCCTGTCACTTATTTCCAATGCTGGCTTTTCATCTTCAGCACACATGCATAAATCTGTTGCACATTCAATCAAAAAGTTCTGACAAAAGAAAACACGTTGCAGACATCAAAGTAGGCCTGTGGGAAACCTTGAAGGGCAAATATCATATGGAAGAGCAAGATATTCCAAAAATCTTAAAAGTATGAAACATAAACAAAACACAAACGGTTTAATTATTGTGTTTCTTCTTGAAAGATGAGCTAGTGTTGAGCAATTGACAACAAACTGCCTCTTATGTGTGCAAGTGAATTGGTAAAAAGCTCGTTCGTCATGACCAAAACATGTAACCTGAATACATATTAAAAATGAGATCTGCTGGTGTGCGTATTGACCAGTGGTGCTCATTAACACAAATTTATTTTTACGTTATTTTAATCACTTTTCTGAAATGAAATAAGCCAACCTGCTGTGTTTGGAAACAGTAATCAAAGCACAGACTGTTTTTATGTTGTAGGAAAATGTGTCAAATGGATCTTTGGCTGCTAAATGGTGGCAGAAATAAGTTACATAGTGTGCTCTTTCGAAACAAAGATCATTTATGCAGAAAACATGGATTAGCTTTATGGAAGTAAACGCAGGTGGTGATGACAAGTTTCTCCGCACCCACCAAAATTTGACTTTATGTTGGAAAAAACATTCTGTTTTGGGAATATTAAACAATTGGAATCCTGAGAAGGAACAACCTCAGAGTGTTGAGGAAACAAATTAGTTAATGCCAGCTACTACAGAAAGCTAGTAAACAGCTAGACAACCAACGTGACTAAATCTGTTGTTTGTAAGAATTAACATTAAATTAATAGCGACTCTCGCCAAACCTTCCTCCAGCATGTTTACCTGCGGTAATTAGCTTCAGTTGTGACTTTTTTCTTTGTATCTGAGCAAAGTGAATCAGAGAGTATTCGACTTTAGCTACAGAGTGATTGCAAATCAGTATTTTATTTTTCCTTTCATTCACCACATTTATAGCCTTAGCTAGACGAGACATTTTAGAGCTAGGAAACAGAAAAACTAGAGTTTGAATTGCAGAAGCTATGTGCTCTGAAAAACATTCTGATGTGCAAATTAAACCCTTACGAATAAAACATCGATTGATTATGCTTTATTCTTGCACCACCACCGTGTGGCTTGGTAATGTAATGTATTCAGGTGACTTGGTGGTAGGGATATTTTGCTAAAGGCAAGATTCCTTTCACAAAGAAAACAGCATAAAGTGCTTCTATTGCAGGGCTGAAGCAAGGGAGAAAAGCACAGGGCAGGGTACAAAACAACCTCAATACATTGTGACTTTGAACATTATTCAAAGTCACAACCAGATTTAATTGACTTAATAAAGATTATATTAGTTGACAGCTGTTAAAATACACAAACACTCCTCTCATTCCTATGGCATTTTAAACTCAAATTTTACTTCCAAATTGTTGGATATATGCTTTCTTGTTTAGATCTCCAAGTGTCTATTAATGTTGTGTGAACACACTGCAAGCTTTTCCTAAACGTTGGTCTTCATGGACATGCGCCAGGTTGTCTCTGCTTTGAGGCAAACAGATGATGCGCAAATTACTGAACCTGACCACAAGGTTAAATTGTGCGTCGCTCAACTCAGCGTCCCACCGCCTCAGTCTGCTGTCAAGCGATAAATCAGCCAGGGGCCTTTTATGTGAAAGCAGCCTAATGATGTCGGTCAGAACCACAGCAGAAACTACGGCTTCAATCTGAATGCTGCCAGGATTTCAGTGGGTTATATTACATTTTTTTTGTCACCAGGTCCAATTGGCACCGTGGTAAAACTACAGGCTGAGTGACTCTTGAGAGCAATTTTAGAACTTTTTTAATATATATATATATTTCTCAGTGGTTGAAAATGAAAATAACTATTGTGAGCTACAAACCTAAAGATGTAGAAATGATAAAATATTAATTTCAAATAAGAAATTTAACTACATGAGGTAGAGAACGTCATAAAATTTGTTGCCTCTGCACAATATTGTGAGAAAAAATGATTAATCTGACTTCAGTGGGATAGTAATTTTTTTCTACATCACTAATTAGACAACTTTGACAGAAAAATAATTTTACTTTTATGACGTTTGAGGGCTTAAACTTTTGTAAAAGTGTAAATCCTCACATTCTTTCATTTAAAACCTTGTTCAAAACACACCTAAACCTGGTCTGTAATCTTCAAAATCAGCACAAGAAGCAAAAAGGCTCTAAAATAAATGAAATAAATAATTGTATTTACACTTCTTCCTTCTAAACTCTACCGACTTGGAAAATCTGTTTAGTCACTGCGGCCTTTTAGAACAGAAGACTTGTTCCCCACACACACACAAACACAGTCTTAATCCCTCGCCCACCTGCAGATGGCTCCCTGGCCAGGGATGATGTCACACTTGCCGTCATTGAGGCAAAAGTCTGTCTGCAGCTCACAGATGCTTTGACACGGAAGGCCGTCAACACTGAAGTAGCCAGCATTACAGACACACTCCGCTTCCCCGGACCACTTGTTCACTTTACATTCTGCGTACTCGTTGCACGCCTGGAACTTGCAGGGATCGGCTTGGTCACCTGGAAATTAAAAGCAATTGATAAGAAAATATATACTTTAAATATAACAGGTACAAAGGAATTTCTATTCAGCTGTTTTTTTTATCTTATAATCCAACATTAAAAAAACACAACCTTGGATTATATCTTTGTGGATAAATCAGTACCGTAATTTCCGGACTATAAGCTGCGACTTTTGTCACACGCTTTCAACCCTGCGGCTTATACAAAGATGCGGCTTATTTGTGCATTTTTTTCTAATGGCCACCAGGGGCGCTCGAGCAGAAAAGGTAAGAGTGAGACAGGTGGAATATATGTGTAGAGGAAGACACAAGTTTAATGTAACACGTCTCAGTGCTCAGGAGGAAGATGAAGACGGCTCTCACCGGTATGGTTTTTTTAACCAGCCCTGTTAGTGCTGTGCTACTACCGTGTTGCTGCTGTGTTACTGCCGCGTCACAGGCACTGTT
>CAEFZY010036212.1:0-47557 GCA_903066815.1 Brachyrhaphis roseni
CAAATAAGACAAAGCTGGCACTTAAAATAGACTTTTATTGGACACTTTAATGTAACTTTGCATTAAAAGTGTAATTATTTACCAAATGACACTTCTGATAAAGTGCTACCATTAGGTTTTGTCTTATTTTGAGTATACTAAGATATCTTAACTAGAAACTAGACACAAAATACTTTGTAAGATTCTGTGTTTTTGCTGTCTGTGTCCTCCTCTCAGCAGGAGCTGCAAACAAAATATTCAGAACAAGAGTGGGAGGAAAAGAGACGGAAAACAAAGAGATTAACCTGCACACACCACACTAATAATGATTTCTGGCACCACTCAGGATGCCTCGTGAATACTGATACTCCATGCAAATAAATTTCCACAGTCAGAATCCGTTTTACATCTGTGTGACATTTCCACCAACAGGACAGGATGTAAGCAGGCTGCTGGTACAGTATGTACCGTATACATTCCTGTATGTGTTATTTTACATCTCAGACGACGGGGAGGAAGAAGTGTGTGTGAGATGTGATGCGTGGCGTCGTGTGCTGTTTGAGCCACAGAAGCTGAAAGTGGCCGTGACGAGGTGTCGAGCGCTGCAGTGTTGGAGAGGAGAGGGGGAGGAGATGGCGTGTTGGAGCTGTCAGAAGACGGGAGAGCAGAAAACTTGGAGTGAGAGAATGTTCAGAGTTCGTTATGACACAGAAACCAACGACTTCAAGGAAGGAAATAAACAGGACAGCGTGTAAATGGTCTTGAATTGGACCAATTTATTTCTTGGCCAAAGTCCTGAGATGGATTTTTCTGGTATTTCAAAAGTATTCCTCCCAGTCTTTACTTCTGGACTTTGACTGGGCCATTTTAACACACATGCATGCTTAAATCTAAGCAATTTCTTTCCATACTGCAAAAATGCATAAAAATAAGTATTTTTGCTCTAATGTCTAGCGCAAATATCTAACTACACCTGAAATAAGACAAAGCATACAAGAAACTTTTTAGCAAGATATCGGAGCCAATAATTCCTTCAAGAATAATGTAAAACTGACCTTTTTTAAGCTTTATATCATGTTATAATGTTACTCCCTCATCAAAAGCCAGCATGTTTCAGAAATCCTTAAATCTCCATAGCAACCATTCAGCTGTGCAAAACGTCTGGTTGGACCCAGCTCCTCCTTCGAGACACAGCTCCTCCTCTGAGCAGCAGTTCCTGAGCTTCTGCCTCACAGATCAGCCCTCCCCACTCAGCTCCTTCAGACTAGCCAGCAGCAGTTAGCAAACACCTGGTGGAGCTGAGTAAAAGCTGAGCTCATTATCGGAGCTACTTCTCAGTGAAAAATCTTGTTAAAGGATTGATAGAGGAGCGATGTGATGAGATTTAGAAAGAGCAGGAGTTTTTATGGAGACAGAAGCCCAATTTCAAGAAATTAAATGACAAAATCATATTCGTTTTAAGTTATATTTGATATATTTAGCATTTTTGTAACAACTGAAGTTAACATAGTTGCTTGATTTTGCAGTAAAACACATAAAAACACATAATTCAGTCCCTTTAAAATAGATTTTTAAAAAGTACTAGTTCCACTGACAGATTATTTTACTGATAATAAAAACTTTTTCACCAATATTAAAAAATTAGTCAATTAAAACAAGACCCTATCTCTTTCAGAAAAGTTACTTGTAAACCAGTTTTGTCTTATTTCAAGTTTAGTAAGATATTTGAACTAGAAACTAACAATACTTGGTAAGATCTTGTGTCTTTGCGGTGTAGTTCTGGCTGAGTGTTTAAGTTTGCTGCCCTGTTTGAATATAAACATCCACCCCAGATAAAAGTCTGAATACCAGATATATTTTAGCCACAAACTTCATGTTGTATTCCTGTGGATGAGAAACATCTAATGATCCCACCGCATGTTTTATTTTGAGCACATTTGTAATTGAAACACAACTAGAGATGTGCAGAGACACCACACCTTGGGTTTTGCTTGCAGAGCAAAACGTTTACAAACAGAGAAAGGTTTTGATATGGCAGTCACCCAGGGCGGCATTACAAAGGGGTGGAGCGCCCAAGAAATAGAAAACAAAATAAGTTTTTCTTTTTTAAGGTACAACAGACAGTTACCTGGCAGAAGGAAAACAGAATCAGTTTTTTTTGTATTTCTATATTTGTGTAATTCTCTGCAATAAACAGATATTTGACAGAATATTTCCTTCATAGAATCTGCAGCATAATTCCTACAGTCTTACAGAAAGCTTTGTGTAGCTCATACAGGAGATAAAGAAGAAGCATCAAATTTCTAACATGTTATCAAACACGCTGCGCTGCAAGGCGGAGCGCCGATGGAAGCTGGGAGACTTCTTATCGGATCCACTGAAGAAAAAGAAATATTTTTCTTTTTTATTGCTTTCACCGCCAGTTGTGGCTAGGCAAACAGAAATCTCCACAGAATCAGAAGAAAAAGGGTTCATGCCACAAAAAATTAGATAAAAGTCAAATATTTTCCCTCATAAATCACCTGCAGACTCCAGAGGAGTCAGACGAACTATTGTTCAGTCATCAGCTTATTTCAGAAATCCTCTAACAGAACCAAAGCAGATTAAGAGTCTCAAAGCAACGCTTATCACATCTCATAAGTAATAACACAACTGTACTGATTTTGTTTGTGATTTATCATTTGTGTTTTTCTGTTTTTGCAATAAAATTTAGTTATGATTCACTGGAAGAAGTGATATTGTGCATAAATAGAGCGTAACTGTTTGAAAAAGGCAAGATAAATGTGAATACTAAATAGGTGAGGTAAAAAAAGAAAAAGAAAAGAATAGTAGAGCTGCTGGTGTGTCTTTTTGCTGAATATCTTCCCAACAAAGCAGCTCCTGCAAGTGATGCTATGATGAGTTTTGTCCTGGAATTGGATTAGGGAAATTAAGACTCCAGCAACTTCATGTCAAACTCGTTATGAGTAAAACAATCTTCTTTTCTTTTTAAATGCATTTTAGGGATTAAAACACATTAAAAAAGCAAAACACAGACATCTTGCTGTAATATAACAGGAACTACTGAAAACAAAACAGCAATAAAGGAATTTCTAAAGATTCTGTCTACACTAAAAATTATTAATTCTTAAAAAATATCTTTAATTTCCAATTGCAGCTATGATCGAGATATTTACTGGATTTGTGTAAATAAACTACAGGGTTTTTGAAAACTCAAAAACAAATTGTAGTTTTGAGTCTAAATAAGAAATGTAATGGATCTCATTTTAGAAATTACAAAAATTCTAGAAGAAACATTAAACATTGGTATATTCATTATGATAGCTACTGTTGAGTTATCTTTCTGATCTTAACCAAACCTAATGCCTGTTGATGCATATTTCACACATACCAGTAATTATATCTGAAACACTTTGCTGCCATCTAGTGGCTGGAGGATTCCTCAAACATGCCTGACGTGGGTAACTAGCAAACTAAAAATCAATGTTCATGTCTATTGTATGAGCCATATTAATAATTAACAATCACTTCTGAATTTATCATCTGCTCAAAAACACAATAAAAGCTTTTGTTATAAAAATATAGATTGATTTGAGAAGAAATTAATATTTATTTTGAGTATTTCAAAAACTTAAGCACATCTGATTTAAGGTCACAGTCAGATATTCCAGTTTCAGATCATCTAATTACTTAAATGTGGAAATAAGTTGCTTTGTATTCTGTTTTTCCTTTTATTTTTAGTTTAAGTGTTTTCTGTTCTTCCTTTGGATTTGTTTTAATGCTGTTGTATTAAAATTCAAGTAAAACTAAACAAAAACTAAAAGTCTATCCTGATTTATCTAAAAATGCTGATATGAAACAGATCAATAAACCTTTAGAGAACAAGTCCCCTGTTTTAAAAGACTGCCTACTTATTATTTTCTTAAACAAATAGACACAGTCAAGAAAAAGTTGAATAAAATATGGGGACAACTGAAGTTTTACAGAACTTGAATATTAAGTCTTATCGGATTATTTTCAGTTTTCACAGATGGTCAGCAAGTAAGAAACTCAAAAACACAGTCTTCCACCAAACCTGAACTCCAGCAGGACACTTTGACAACAAACATTTTCTTTGTGGAAGTTGTTATGGAGACATTTTGACTTTATTGAAAAGCCTGCTTTTCAAAATGCACACAGAGCTGATGCCCATGCAGGCAGCACGAATTATTGATGCTTTCTCGTGCCAGAAAAATCCATTTTGCAGAATGATCTTGTATCGTAGCTCTTAAAGAGAAACTGGAATAATATGAAATATGTAAATCAAGTCAAAGCTGTAGAAAAACAAAGATCAGAAATCAACCAGAAACCTCTGATTGTCGTAGCTCATGATTTCTGATTAAATGCCCTGTTAGACAGAAATCACAGCTAATATTTACAAGCATGAACACTTTTGCTTTTCACAGCGAAAAAAAACAACATTTGCTCTTCTTAAAATGAGAAAAATTTCCCTCAGCCAGCTGACTGACAGTGTGCAGCAACTGCAGAATTAGACTTCGGTTAATCTGTCACCTTACCTGCATCTCCTTAAAAGTAATAAGTCAAAATAAAAAGTAGAAGTCACAGAAATTATTGGAAAATTTTAGAAGATATGAAACTGAACTTTTTTAATCCTAGTTGTTAGGAGAAATGCTTCTATTATAAGTATGCACTTAAAACACAAAAATAGTGCAATTTTTACCTGTTTCTGTTCATTTGAGCAGTTTTTTTATTCAAACTTCAAACATAAGTGACAGGAAATGCTAAAAAACATTTAACAAGACAATTACTGTCCAGAAGCAGCATTAGCATTGTTATCACACACTGAAACAGTGTGGAAATTTTATATTGATTTGATTTATATTGATGTCATATTTACCAAAAAGTGGTAATAATGCCTTCTACCGTTAAAGTAAGTCTGAAAATGTCTCGAGTTTTGAACAAACAAGATCTTCCAGACCAAAAAAGAGAGAGAGGTCTGCTTTCTCTACCAAAAAATTGATGATGAAAATGTATTTCCTTGTGTATTTACAAGAATTTTGTAAGACTGGAAAGCTTGAAAGGCATAGACACAAGAACCAAAGCGTAAATGCTTAGTAACACAAACCCATTTGTTATTTTCTCCACCAACCCCGTAACTTCACAGAGCGAACTTACCGTCCTCTGTGGGCACGTAGATGTTGAGGTAGAGGCAATCCTCGCTCTGGTTCTGGATGTATCCCGCCGCCACGTCCAGGTTATCCGTGAACCAAACCGGAAGCATAATCTCCGGCAGAACGCCGTGGATGTTCTGAGGGCAAACTGGGGCAAACTGGGTGGCGTTGCGGATCTCCTGCCAGGACCCTGGCGCCTCCGGCGGCTGAAACCGTCGGTCTCCGATGGGCGCCGTGGCGTAGGGAACTCCAAGGTACTGCTCCACCGGGCCTAAAATCTCATTGTTCAGGTCCTTCTTGACGCCTCTCAGCTTGCCGTAGTTGGTGCTGACTATGGGATGCTTCGAAGGGTCCATTCTCTGGCAAGAGGCCAGACTGAAAAACAAGACGAGGCTCAGCGCCGTCATGAGGCAGCAGTCTGTCACGAACCTGAAGGGTCTGGTCCTGGACAACAAACTCCGCCGACTCTGTTTACTCAGAGTTAGTGGAAGGTTGTTCATGGCTGGAGTCAAAGAGCTCAGCCACCTGCTTCTAGTCTGTTCTGTCAGTTCGGTCCAGCGGTGAGGAGGGTAAACCATAACAAGGTAAAACGCCAAAATCAGACGAACTCTTCAATCAGCGCCAGGCAGAAGGTAAGACGTTGGGTTTGGCCCTCGGTATGGTATTCAGATCAGTGGTGAAACTGATTAGAGGCGATCCAAAACATTTCTCCAGGCATGGTTCTGTTGCGTTCCATGCCTGTCCTTCTCCCGTTGTCCGGATGATTGGATTGATGAAGGACTCTGCAGAGTGAGACAGAGGAATGGGAGGAAGAAAAGCAGATAAGAGTGTTTTCCAGGCATACAGTGTCACTTTATAGCACATTCAAGTAACTAGGTTAACTTCAGTTGCTATAAAAATACTATATATCAAATATGACTTAAAAGAATTTTGACTTTGTAATTTAACACCTTCAAATTGGGCCTCTGTCTCTTTAAAAGCTGCTGCTCTTTCTGAAACTCCGCCTTCAGGAAGTCATCACAACATGTCTCCTCTATTAACCCTTTATTGGCATTTTTACCAGTGTTTCACTAAAACGTAGCTCATGTAATGATCTCAGCTGATGCAGAGTTCCACCAGGTGTTTGCTAATTGCTGCTGGCTAGTCTGAAGGAGCTGCTCTGTGAGATGGAAGCTCAGAAGCTTGGAAACTGCAGCTCAGAGGAGGAGCTGCGTCTCGAAGGCGGGGCTAGGTCCACCCAGGTGTTTTGCGCAGCTGAATGGTTGCCATGGCGATTAAAAGGATTTCTCAAACATTCACGAAAGAATAAAAGCAAAACTCCAAGTATGTTTCTGGTGAGGTAATAACATTATAACATGGTGTAAAGCTCAAAAAAAGTAAATTTTACATAAAACAGCCCTTTTAAATCACAGATGAAGCTAAAATATATTCAGGTTTTTTCCATTTTAACTGTTGTCAAGCTGAGGAAAAACTATGAAATCAGAAGACTTTCTAAATCTAGAGACTAAGCAGCTCAAGCAAAAGGGAACATTTATCATGGAGATTAACATGTTGAGGATCAGTTGACATCCATTTTTTACAACCTTTAAAACGTCTCACTTCTCACTTTATTATATTGCCCCATTCAATGTAGAGATTACCCATTATAGACACATTTTAGTGTGAGCTTGGATTTAGACGGAAATATCTTCACTTATACGCTTAAGAACATCAGAGTAAGACAGATGCCTCCTGGATATCATGAGGGATGAAGCTCTTATTCCACCAGAATCTAAAGAAAATGGCAGTAATTCAATATCAATAATATCAGAGAAGTCATGCATGGCTAATCGATTCATCTGTCCGTTCGGTTAGCTTAAGATTTGAAGCACAGATCGCCTCATTAAATTGTTCTTGTCTATCTTTGTTAAACATTTAAAACCTCAATCAAACACCTACACTGAAAAAAGAAAACAAGTGAGGCAACTATAAGAAAAAATAGTTCATTTGTTACAAATAATCAAAGTGAATATATTACATTTATTCAGTTAAACACACATAATTTAATTGAAACATACTTATTATTCATTATTTAACTGAAAATTTAGTTTTTATGTCCAACAAAAACAAAAACTGAAGCCAAAACTGTGCTTGATTTATTTTCTTTTGGGTTCGTAAGTTAAAGAAATAATTTTACCCATTTTGTTACATTAAGTACTTTCCACAATTAGAGTCTGAGAAAAAATATATGATGATATTGATCGTATTAATTTTAGAGAATTTTTTTTTCTGGGTGGGATCAATTAATGATTTTATTAAAAGATTTTAAAAAAGGGATGGAGGTATTTTTTTCAAAACTAAATCCCACTACAGTTTAAAAATATAACAACAACAACAATAATAATAATAAATACATATTTCTATATATGCGTTCATCTGAATTCATTAAAGAAAATATCTTCCAAACTTCTGCTTTCTGACCAGATTCAGCTTAAATTTCAAATGTACATTTAGATGTATGAATCCATATAAAACACACTATTATGTGTTTTATGTACCCAATCATTATCAGAGGAAATACCCATTCAGTGTATGACTATTTTTTTCTTGTAACATAATAAGGACTTTGTGATGCTTTAAATCCACATATCTGCTGTATTTTGCTGCTGAACCACGGTCTGGACATGTCCGTCCTAAGCTGGTGTGACCTGTATCGGGGCCAAATCCTCCCTAGTTGATCTGTGTTTAACATGGCCGCTCATTCCTCCATGTTACACGCAAATCTCCACGGAGAGCCAATGTTGTCCAGAGCCACTTCGCCAGTCCTCAGCTAACGACTCGGCTACTGATGATTCCTGGATTTTTTTGCGGTTATTAATTTCCTGGAGGCTTTAGGGTTGCTTTTGCAGATAAAGTACAGTAGACACGAAAGGACGGAGAGCAGAGGCTTGAGATTAGGGCGATCCTTTCACTGCCCAGTAAGGTCGAAGGTCAATAATGTGCTCCGATAAGCAGCTTATAACAGGCGGGGGCGGTAACATTTTTCTGACTGATCGCAGAACTCGGATGCATTTGGTAAGCCTTAACTGACCCACAGATGAATGAGAGACCACTCGTAGTACAACCATTCATGTAATCTGAAGTGGAAATTTTCAAATCCTCGTGTAGCAGAACCGGAGTCAATAAAAGGACGAGGCACGGCAGAGATTATACCAGCAGAACATGACACTACCGGACAGGGTCATCCAGGTTGGGTCAATCCCCTAAAAAGATCTTTTCCACATCTGGTCACATTGTAGAGCTAAACTTCAATGTATTTCATGTGGCAGACAAACACAAAGTTTCTCAGGCAGGAATCTCTCAAAAGATAAAAAGAACAGAGCAGAGTTTTAATTTGGGAAGATGGTTTTATTTACATTTAATAAAATATACCATGTGAGAAAATATCCATAGCATTCTCACTGATCAGTGGAAAAACCTTTCTTGGAAACTTTTTGCTGGTGAGGTTGGAATGCCTCTTTACCATCACCCTAATCTTTTGCTCTACATTTTTTTCATTACGTTTGAATCAGATCTCTGGCTTCAAAACCAATCCACTTCCTCTGACTTTGGTCAAAGATCGAAGATTTTAGCTTCGGCAATAGTGCTATCTTTTCTTAAAGATGCTACCTAGATAGCATAGATAACATGCTATTTATGCTATCCATTTCATAAACAGCAGATGAAAAACAATAAATATCTTTGTTCGTTGAGCTTATACGTCTTTATATTACAAAATTTAGCTACAAAAAGGAGTTTTGAATTAAAAATGCTGCTCATTTTGTCGATGTATGGTTTTGTAATTCATTGATTACAAACCCTACACTTAATTAAAAGCTTTAGTTAACTTGATTAAAGCGAACTAGTTTATTTTCCAGATATAAACTGTCAGCAGGTAGGCTATGATACAGCACACATGCAAGCCAAAACACACACGGAAACACACAGGAAAACAAAATAATTATCTCTTTTTTTAATTCACCTTCCTCTCTTTTACACTCTCCCTCTTGATCACTATAATTATCCATTTTAAGGCCATCATTAACTGAGTTAATGCTGCAGCTGAAGCACTTCTGTGTTTTTGTTGTCTCTCTTTTTGTTTTTTTCTCAATGCCAATAAAGCCATCCGGAGGAGAAAGTATGAGAGTTAGATGTCCTGAGGCGAGACAGCAGATAATTGGAGTCTATAGACTGATGAGCAGATAAAACGAGCGCCGCTCCTTCATGTAGCAATAAAGTTTATGTACAACAAGATCTTTGAGGGGAGAAAATCCGTGGAAACGTATGGATTTTCTGAGATTGTTATAATTGTGACGCAAACTACGGCGTCTTTAATTGCTCATTGTCTCTTTCTGGTGCAGGGGGTTCAGACGAAAATATACCGCAGCCTGCCTTTGTTCTCCTCAGTGCGGACTTTGTTGTGCTGCCCACGCTCCCTTTCTCTCTTTCTCTGTGTGTGTGGACGTACATATATGCTCTCAGAGAAGCAGGGCAGCACAATGCACGCTCTAATTAAACCGCGGAGAGTCTAGAGGCTGGCCTGCTTTGAGCCGAGCCCCCTCGCCGACAGAAACTCAGACACATTCATACATAAAAGAGACGGCAAGGCCGAGAGGCAGGGATGAAAAAAGAAAAAGAACGAGCGCGAGAGCGACAAACGGCAGATGAAAGGTGAAAATGCAGATGGAGAGGAGACAGGTTTTGGCAATGAAAGAGCTTCTCTCAGGTCAGCGGAGACCCTTCAGGAAAGGCAACACGAGGGCTGGAGAGTGTCGGGAAGTGGACTCTAATAGTCCCACTTCCATGGAGGGCTGCTGTGGAAGCGCTCACTCTTAAACATCACACCTCCAGCCTGAGTGGGCAGCAGAGCACTCTTCTTCTGAGCGAGCATCTCGGGTAAGAAGCCAAGACGCTGGCAGACTCCAGCCTTCCTGAAAGGACCTGCAGAGTTTCTGGGTGCATCTGAGTGTTTAATTGCTAATTGGCTCAATTAGAAGGTTTAATTGGTCCAGCTTTGCTGTGAGCCGCGGGAGAGCTTAAGTGATTGATGAAGCAGAGAGGGAGAGGAGAAGGTGATGCTGAGGCAACAAACGGTATGAAAACGGGAATATGGCTGATATTTCACTGTCATACCCTGCAACACTTAATGTATTTTAGGTCTAGTTTCTATTGCAAAACTAACTTAGAAGTAACTTTTCATCAATATAGGCGCTTGTTTCAAATCAATAATTTCTTAAAGGTAACATATTTAGCTTCCTTGAAGTTACAAAGGTCTATGAGCAAAACAAAAAATTGTTTTCTTTGCACAAAATCATTCTAAAAATAATGAGATTTTACCTATTTTGATCCTTTGTCACTTTAAATCCAAATAATTAGCTTCTGGCCACACCCCTCTCCGCCCCCCAACGCAATGTTTATACTCACACATGAACAACCTTACATCTTCGAAAAGCAGAAGTGGAGCCTCCTGCACAACCAAGAAGAGTGCAGCAAGTGGTTTCTGGGTGGTAAGTCAAAGATAAAACACTTTGGTTCAGCAGACCAAACATGTTGGAACTCTTCTTGGGTTGCTAGGTAACGGAGCTGGGCCTTGCTTGGGTTGCTAGGTGACAGGCTGAGGATTTATGACGTTACATTCTAGAGGTTTTTTGAAACGCACGTTTTCCAGACACCAAAACACATTAATTTATTGCCAAAAAGAATCGACTTGGTGGTTTTCAGAAGCAGTAGATATCCCCCAAATAATTACAAAAATGGTTCAGTCTTATTTCAAGTATGCTGAGATATTTGCAATAGAAACTAGACCAAAACTACTTGGTAAGATTTTGTGTTTCTGCTTTGTACTCTCACAAACAGCTTTAAAGGAATAGGTCTACCCCCAAAAATAGAGCAGCGTTCATACACTCAGCGCTATTGCACACACACGGACCCGCACACACTCATCCATGATTCATGTCGGAAGCAGAACGTTTTCCTCAACCTCCCAGCGGGGTAAGAGAGGCAGGCAGACCGCACAGGTCGCTCAGCCGAAGACTGAACAATAAACCCCACTTCCTTCACCCACCTCCTCTTATTTCAGGATTTAAAATCTAAAGGGAGAACTTTACAAGAGCCACTTTACAGTTTTTCACTTCTTTATCAGCCTCTTTACCGTTGGTAAAGGCTTTTATACGTCTGTGTCACTGGGAATAAAACAAAGAAAATGAGAGAGACCTACTTTACTGCAGGTATTTTCTCTAGAAATAGGACTCGCTTCAGCGACTGAGCGTCATTGCTAAACCTGTGCATGCTGGTTTTGTTCGCTGCTTTCCACAAGTATTTATACTCCTTCAGCTGAGTTGCAACCAAACACTTCAATGTTTTTTATTTGGAAAAATCAACGTGATTAACTTGTTTAATCCCAAATTTCTTCCTACAAACTAACTGCATGCATTTCAATCTTGCACATACATAATAAGTTTAAGATGCATTGAAAAAAACAAGATGAAAAGAGCAAACAGCCAAACATTTGACACATAGCATAGCGGCATCTGTGTGGTACGCTAACGGAAACAATGTTGCTCTGTTTACATGAATGCAGGGATAAAATTATTATGTATCAGTAGAAGAACATATACAGAGAATATTTTAGTTATACTTGTCAAAGTATTTTATTCACTTTGTCTTTTACAAGTTTGAGATCGGTGTTTACCTGCAGCAGGCAGGAAGTAAAGAGGACCATTCACACAAGTTACATGAGACAATCTATTATTTTATTTCAAAATTAAAGCCAACACAACATTTTTAGAAACTCCAGAAGTTAAAAAATTAACTTGTTTTAAATCAATAATTCCTTCCTGATTTTTACGATGATAACCTGGGAAAAACTTTATTGTTGTAAATGAAATAATCTGCCAGTGTTGTACTTTCTGTCTATGATGTGTTTGTTGGTGGAACCAAAATGTAGATGGGTACCGGGAGCATGAACTGTGCTGAATGTTATAATGAGAAAAAGAAATAGCCCAAGGAACACAGGGAGCCAGAGCCAAACAAAAAAAAAAAAAAAAACAGCAGGACAATCCAGGCAAGTAATAAAGTATCACAGTAGGAATGAGAGAAAGGTGAATAAATACTGGGAGAGTGAATGCTGGAAAATTAGACCAGGCTGATTGACTAACAGGGTTCATATGTGAGGGGAGAGAGAGAAAATGGCACAGGGGGCGAGGGAGAATACACAACAGGAGAACTAGATTATTATTAGTTTAATTTTCCTACACAAGGAATAAATAAACCGAAAAGTCATACCTTTTCATCAATATTAAGGAATTATTGACTTAAAACAAGCTCCTACGTCTTGCTGAACAATTATTTTTAAATAAGTTTAATCTGATTCACTAGAAACTGGACCATAAATACTTTATAAAATTTTGAGTTTGCTCCATGTCTTCTCACTTTATCTCTCTGCCCATTTCCAGTCTGATCTGCTGCAAAAACTATCACTAAGGCCAGACAAAAAAACTCATATTATGGTAAATGTGCATCATAAGTTGCACATATTCCAACTATTCATTACATGTTTTTCCTTTGCACATAAAATGCCAATAAAAGACATTGAACTGTGTTTGTAACGTGACAAATGGCGAAAACGTTACACAGAAAATCTGCAGCTCAATAAATGAAAGTCAAAATTTCCCCTTCTAGTTGGGAGTTTATAAAAAAATAAATAAAAAAAAGTCCAGCCTATGAAAAGTTGGCGTTTAATTTCAACGACATGTAAGGGCAACAATCTGCAGCACAAAGGTGTTCAGACACCATCAGAAGAAAACTAATAATGGATTTTGATCACAACATGACAAACTATTGGGCCGGGACTCCATACAGATCGATCACGAATGTCCCACCTCTGTGAGAGCAATTATCGGATTCTGTCACCGGTCGTCATCGCCAGACGGTTTTTGATTACTGCTGCCGGAAATATTCCCCAAACGCCGAGAATGACGAGCGAGATTAGTTATTTACGATTATCTTCAGTAGTGCTGGACCAATCAGCTGGTCTTCGACTGAAATCGATTCATTTTCTCTCCATCGGTTCTGACAGATAAATGTTTTTCTCACTGCAAAAACACAAAATCTTACCAATTATTTTTTATCTATGGTTTCTGGTGAAAATATCTTAATAAGCTTTAAATAAGATAAAACTAACTTACAGCTTTTCAGGAAAATATAAGAGCTTATTTTAAGTTTAAGTTCTTTTTAAATATTGATTTTTAAATATTAAATATTGATTTAAAAAGAACTAGTTCCAATACTGAGGTTTTATGTTTTTGCAGTGCAAGGACTATTTGTGCATTTATGGAGAACCAAACCTGACATAGTTAAAAATAAAAGCAGAAATATAGATATTTTGTTTTTCCTTTTTCTTACACACGTTTCCATCAAGAAACTTATATATTTTATTTTGCAATTTCCTGAAGCATGCATTTTTGTCAAGAAATATATATATTTAGATTTTTCTTTTCCTTAAATGTGCGGAAAATGCTAAATAAAATATGTTTCTTGACAAAAAATGCATGCGTAAAGAAAAGGAAAAACATTATGAAAAAGCATAAGGAAAAAGGAAAGACAAAACATTTCTATCTACATTCTTCTTTTATTTTTAGTTATGTCAGTTTTGGTCCTCCATATACATACACAATTTCATTATGTTATATCTGCCAGATGTTAATACGAATTTAAGAAATTAAAAATTCCAAATCTGTTTTTGTTTTTTTGCATTAAATGAAATCAGTGGGACAGATTACGTAATATAATCTTAATTTATGAATATGTTCCCTTAGTGTGTTTTTTTTATTATTATTCTAACCTTTTCTTCTAACCTGAAGGAAAGAATAGATTAAAAATACCACACAAATGCTCCAAATTGCCAATCAGGCTTGAGGCAGTACATACAATTTTAATTACTTTTATTTAATTATTTAATTTCTTTTTGCATTGATGAGCTACTAGAACATTATTATTACCTGGTATCTGCTTTGTGACAGAATTTGTTCATTTTAGATTTCTAAATATTCTTCGTTCAGAGTCCTGCTTCCAAACATTTTTATCGTTTTCAGTACAGAAGCTTAAAGTCTTTCCTTTCTGTGACAGATCGTACAAACCTGACTTGAATATTCTGTAAATTCCCCCAAAAATATTAAGTGTAGATGATTTCTTAAAGAACACAAAGTTACTTTATAACAGGATAAAAACTGAGTTTTGAAACGCTTCTGCTGAATCACCTTTAATGTTCTCCTGAAACCATTTAACTTTCTTCTTTTCTCAACTTCTCCCCCAAGACTCTGCTTATTATTATATTAGATTATAACTAAACTACTCTGCCTTTGCAGCAACACTGTTTCTGTTTCTGCTGCAATTAGAAACAGCAAGAAACATACAGGAGACCATAAAGAGTGAAAAACTATCTTACTAACCACAAAGCCTGCATAACAGGAAAGAAAGCAATCCTGAACAGATCATCAACCAGAGCAAAACAATTAAAGTCTTAAAAATTTGTCGTCTGGCTGCAGAAACTATTTAAGAAGTGTGAAATTTGCTGCACAGACAATTAAATTTCCTTTCGCGGGTCTTCTATTTTTAATGTCGCCCTCGTCCGCACACGTGTGAACAATTTTCTCCCTCATTAATTACAACAAGTCTCAGCAGAGAAAATGTTGCACGATTTATTACTTGTTCATTTTTTCTCCTGCAGATTGCAACTTCAAGCCTGATGTCAGACTTTTGATGTTTCTGCCACGAGGGGCGGAAAGGTGGAAGGTTCTGGGTCTCAGCTCTTCTATCAGGGAGCATGGAAATTACAAGGAGTTTTTAGCATCACTCTCAGTGTTGTTGTCATTTAAGACAGGCAAAAGGCAGGGCAGCTTTATTATGTAATGTGAAAACAAGCTTAACCCACTTTGAGAGCATTATTAGTAAATACTATTGAGATTATGCCTCTTCTGTGTGTCTAAACGATATGAAATGTTTTGGTTATGATGATTTGTTGACTCAAGAATTGGAAAATGTTTGATCTTCCACTTTTATGCATTACATATAAACTATAAACAAAAAGCAAAGTAAAATTCAGACAACGTTTAGAGCCGTTCTCTTTCAAAAGTAAAATGTTTGGCTCATTGGGTGTTTCTGTTTTTTTAAGGTTTGGTTGGCCTTTACTTGAAACTAGTTCGACAGAAAACAGGGTAATCAGAGAGGGGGAAGACATGCGGCAAATGTCGCCAGGCTGGGAATCGAGCCTGCGACCACTGCCACGAGGACTAAGGCCTCAATACGTGGGTTGTGCTTTGCCCCTGCGCCACCACAACCCCCTGTTTTGATCATTGTTTTAGTGTTTATTTACTTTTTTATGTGTTGTTTTAATAGTTCCTTCATTGTGTTTTCGATTTCTTGGTTTATTTTTAGATTTTGTATTATATATAAACAACTATAAATCTTTGAAAAGCAAATGTTGAGCCTCCTGCACAACCAACAGTCATTGTACAGCACAAACAACAGTAAAACCAGCTGACCAAACATGTAGGAGTTCTGCTTGGGTTGCTAGGTGACAGGCAGTGGATTTGTGACGTTACATTCTGGAGGTTTTTGTTTTCCAGACACCAAAAAACATAAAAAAGCAGTATCCAAAAAGATTTAATATTGTGATTTAATATTTGAGAGACTAAGGTAGCTTATAGCTTAAAGATGTTTAACTGTTTTAGAAGTTTTTTTAAGCTCTTTGGCTGTTTTTAGCAGCGGTTGAGACCCAAATGAAATGGGTTGAGATCCCTTTAAAAATAATAGATCCCTTTAAAAATGCTTTGCTTCAATAAAACCACATTAGCCGTTGTTGTTTTCTGCTGCTGCTCATCATCTTAAGAGTTTGACTTGCTGTGTGTTCGGAGGCGACTATTTGAAGGCTGTATTGTGGCTAATGTGGTCAAAATGTTCTATTTTTTCAGTTTTATGCCAGGTTGATTTCGAAAACTACAATATTTTACCCTTATGTAATAATAATACTCAGTGTTTGAATCCTGAGTCCTTGTCTGATATAAATAAAAACAGACGTAAAGATCTTTCCTGAATGTGGCTTGCAGCTGCTGGGCTGAGTAAAAGTTAGAGCCAACCGTTGTCAGATCCTTGGCTGGAGGAACGAGCCAAAACAAAACACCTGCAAGACTCGATTTCAGATGTTACCTTCACCTATTTTTGGCTGAAATGTTTTATTTCTTTGGTGAAATTAGCATCACAATCACATCCATCACCTTTTGGCTGCAAGGCTTGCTAGAAAGGGTCCAAATCCAGCCGCTGCAATAATCCCTCCTGTAATTGTTTCCAGCCTCTACCTGACTAGTAAAAACACATTCGGTGTAAAGCAAACGTGTCAAACTCATGGCCCACTGTAGTTTTTCATGTGGCCCTCTAGACTACAAATCACATCAATGTTCCTCCAATTTTTTCCACAAAATTTGCACAAAATTAACTAATTTAACAGCATTTTTTTCTCAAAATTGATCAAAAACGTTTTGTTTAAGTCACTACTGCCTCAGCCTCTCTCATGTCAAATTATAGTCCACAATCGATACAACACGTAATAAAAGTTCAGATTTAACATCATACAGTAACATCATACATTGTGGTGCTGTTTCTAAATTATCACCACAAAATCTGTGATTTTAATGCAAAAAACACAAAACAATCAAAATCAGTGTAGAAAGATTTTCAATATTGTTTCATTTTAAGACACACTTATTGAAAGCTTAAACAAGAAGCTATTTATTGATATTTTAACATCTTAATGGGTTTTATCAATGCATTCTGGTACAACTGGCCCTTTAAGAACATTCAGATTTATGAAATGACCCAAAATGAAAATTTGTTTTAACACCCCAGATGTAAAGTAAACAGGTTGTCAGGTTGAGCGTCAAAGTCAGCATCACAAAGAAAAAGAACATTTTAGAATAATATATCTACTCCTGTGACAATTTCTGCCTCTTTTTAATTACAAATCTGTAAAAATGTGGGATTTAGTCCCAGTCTGCAGCTTTATGACATGATTTCTGGCGTCCTGAGTGCAAAGTAACTCTAAGGTTAAAGTCGAGCGATTCAACAACGGCGGCGCAGTAAAAAGAATCCGTTTGATCTCAGCAGATGCTCCATTATTGGCCGTGTTTGGCAGACTTGTGTTTGTATGTTTTCCATCCAGCTGACAGCTTCTGTGTGGGCTGTGAATAGAAAAGAGCCGGCGGCCAGGTCAGTGTTTGCTCAGGCTGCTGTCAATCTCAGGCTTTTTTCTCCTATTATTTATCGCTCTGTGTGTGTCAGCCTGAGACAGAAGTTATTAAAGTCAGAGCAGAGCTTAACAGATCCAAAGCTGAAGGCAGGACATACGCTAAAATGAAAGTAATGCTTCGAATATTTGCATGTACGCTGCAGAGCTCCCTCATTTTTCCGAATATCGTAAAATATTCCAACACGGTTTCACAAGTTTTATTAAATTTCAGAGGAAAGCAGCATTGCTATATTTTTATTTCCAAAGCCACAGAGATAAACTCTCTCCATATCTGTGTAATCTGCTATCAGTTACCAACAGCTGTTCTGGTTTTTACTGCTCTCCATGGCGGCTCTGCAGGGCGTCCAGGATTTGCTCAGAAAATAGTAAAAGCCGCTTTTTTTTTTTTTTCTTTCTATTTTTCTGGCCTGAGAGTAACCTTCACAACAAATACAGATTTGGTTTTCTCTGGCAAAGGTCAAAGCACTTATAAAATAACAAAACAAACAGTGCAGCGGCTGTTTGAAGGTTTTTGCATCCATCATCCCTCAGTTTTTGTCTTATGGTTTATTTTCCTCATTTTATGCTCACTTTTCTGATCTTCAAATGGTGACAGACTTTAACCTCGACAGACAAAAGGTTGAAATAAATACGACACAAAATTAAAATTAAAATTAAAATCATACCAGCTTTTTTGGGAGAAGTGTTTTTCTGTGTACTGAGTTGCAAAAAAGCGAATTCTGGTCCCTCTACAAACCGCGGTTTCTGTTCGGCTGAAGTGAATTCTGACACGATTTGAATGCAAACGGATCGGAGACTGCCTCAAAAGCAGGAAGTGGACTGTAGCGCAGGGCATTCTGGGTAAATACAACCAAAACAAACACGAGTCTAGCGCTAGAAAGAGAAAAAAAACAAGAAATCCTACAACCACTAAAATTTGACGCCACTCCATTTTTGTTTACATTCATGAAGAAGGAAGTTGCACTGTGTGTCTTCCTCAGAGATTTTTCATGTTGTTTCCTTCAGTGGTTCTTGGTGCAGCGCCCCTACAAGTGAGGAGGGGAACAGGCTTTTCATCTGGTTTCGTTTGTTTGACATAGTGCAGTGTGAAAGAGAACCACAGCAGCTGAAAATGTAACAAATCTTGCAACTTTTGACCTTGGTATACTGTGTGAAAACACCCGTTTGTATGAACTGACCTTCAAACTCTAGAGGTGAAGCATCATCGCTCTATAAACAGCTACAGGACAAGCAGTACTTGCTTGTTTTTTTAAGAGATCCAGCTGCAGGTTTGGTGCATTAACAATGTCTGTATGATGAATGTTCATGTGCAGGTATGTAGGTCAAATGTAGGGCCTGCATTCACTTCATTCCTGCAACTTTATTGCATCAGAAACCAAAAAAAGCAAACATTTCCTCTGCGCTGCAGCATCCCTGCAAGCCAACCATGTGTCTATCTCCATGCATTGTCCATTGTTGTCTCTCCTTCCTCAGACTCCATTCAGTCTATATTAAACCAGACTGGTGTGACGGTGGAGACAATGGGCTGATACACTGCCAGCTACAGTAGAGTCACAATGGGACGGACAGAAGGCGGTCTAGATGGAGGAGGTGCTGTCAGCGGATTCACCGACCGGCCGCAGGCAGTAAAGCCGAAAGTGCGATTCTACAAGTGTGTTTCTGAGCGAAGGAAGGGATGTTGGGGTTGTGGACCAATGAAGCGTAAAATTGGAAACAATGTGTCTGCAACAGTTAAAAGCAAATATTTACAGGGCTTTAATTTGCGACGAGCTTCCGGCGTGGGTCAGAGCGTCTGTGCGGCGGACGGCGAGGAACTCGGAGGGGTGCGGGCGCTAATTAGACGCAGACGGCGGTAGATTAATCACAGGCTGACAGCAGCCTGCCAAGCAGCTCCATCATCTCGTCTGGCGGCAAGCGTATCCAGTCTTTATCGTCTGGATAAAGGCTGTTTAGATTGTGTTTTCTAGACACAATCAAGTAACTATATTCCCTTCAGTTGTTGTAAAAATGCTATATATCTATGAAATGTAAAAGACATTTCACTGCAAAATTTAACATCTATAGAAATTAGGTCTCTTTAAGAAACCTAAAGTCTTCAGGAAGTCATCACATTGCTCCTCTATAAACCCTTTAACAATGTTTTTGTATCACTGAGAACCAGCTCCTGTAATGAGCTCAGCTTTTGTGCAGTTCAACCAGGTGATTGCTAATTGCTGCTGGCTAGTCTGAAGGAGCTGAGTTGTGGAGTTGGAAGCTTGGAAACTGCAGCTCTGAGGAGGAGCTGCGTCCTTGTAGGCGGGGCTAGGTCCACTGCTGAACGGTTGCCATGGAGATTAAAGGATTTATCAAACATTCCTGAGAGAATCAAGGCAACACAACAAGTATATAGTCATTATGTCAAGATGTACAACAACAAAAAAGTTGATTTTATATAATACTACCCCTTTAATTTTTTTTAATGTTTTTCGAACACTGCAGAAGCACAAAATCTTATCAAGTATTTTTAGTCTAGTCTCTAGTGCAAAAATCTCAGTACACTTAGACAAAAACAAAACTAACTTACAAATAACCTTTCAGCAACATACAGGAGTTTGTTTTATGTCAGTAATTCCTTAATATTGGTGTAAAAGCTTTTATTCCATTAGGAAAAAGGTTTGTTATAAGTGAAATAAACTGTCAATGCAATAAGTACTTTTTATCAATATTAGGGAATTATTGACTTTAAACAATGTCCTACATTTTGCTGAAAAGTTACTTGTAAGTTAGTTAATTTCAAGTGTACTAAAATAATTATTGCGCTAAACAATGATATTGCTGTTTTGAGACCATTTCCAAATAATATTCTGATAATAGCATAAAGTTCAGCTTTTCAAAGACCAATGAACTTTAATTTAGTAAATTATCTTCCAGTTCCACTTCATACTGAAACTGGAAGATATTTTAAATATCCAAAACGAAAATATGACAATCAAAAACAATAAATAAATAAATACATAAATGGATTATGAAGAGTCTGTAAACAAAACTGCCCTTCAAAAAATAATAATCATCAGTTCATTTTAATTTATCATGTGATTAATTGACTAACTGCTTATTGCCACAGGGTCAACTAAGATATTTGCACTAGAAACTAATTATTACTTGGTAAGCCTTTGTGTTTTTTGCAGTGTAACACATGAACTGGCGCAGACTCTCCTCCCTGTCGTCTTGCTCTGATTACTTCCTGCGTCCTGATAAATCACCAGCCATAAATCTCCCTCCTCACCTCGTTTGAGGACAAGCTTGTGATCTGACCCAACATCTGGTCCAATGGGAGCGTCCGGGACAGGCGGAGGAAGACACGGCGCGGCCCTGAGGGCTCGGAGACCCTCAGCGGGCCGGCCGCCGCCGCCGCAGCATCAGATCTGCATAAACACGCCGCGGTTAAACGTGTTCCATATATCATCAACATTTTATCGTCTCCTAAGTGGTTTTGACCTTGGATCAGGGTAATGTGGGTTACTGCGTGGCACTCGGGAGAGTTTTAAAACCTTTAAGAGAGTTTTGGAGCGGCTCTAATTAGAGGAGGATGAAATGGATTTTATATTAAAGAACTTCTGTGCGTCTGATCAGAAACTTTCCTAAGATTCGCTCGCGAATGAAGGACGCTGAACTTCACAGCAGAAGGACACTATCAAGCGCCGCGATGCTCAGAAGAGCGAGCGTCTGATGTGAGCTGCTCTCTATAGATGCAGTCATCAAAAAGTTGATGTGTTCAGATAATTAAATTTAAAAATTACTGGTATTCCAATAATTATCCCAGCTGTAAGTGTTGTACTGATGCTTTTAATCCATGTGTTTTCTCAGGAGGTGAAAGTTAATCTGTTTGAACCATCTACCGAATAAATATTCTTTACATAAACATTTTTATGCTGACTTGTATAAAAAACTGTTTCTGTGCATCTAAAGAGAATAAATAGGGCGAAATTGAATTGTGGAAGGAAAAAATTAGTGATTTTTTTTCTCATAACATCAATAAGTTCCCCAAACAGTTCCACCCACTTCAAGCGTTTGACATAATGAGGCAAGTGAATCTCATCAGCGCAGACAGAGCATCTGCACAGCATAGAATGAGATTTGGTAACGTATGCATCTGGTTACATTACAATACTAACATCTATAACTGTAACACACATTAAGTTCAGTTGCATTTAGAAACTTTAATAGAACTGATTAATTAGCAAACTTCATGTGATTCACTTATTAGCATCGGCTAAAGAACAGATCACTGTTGTAGGTTGTTTAATAGGAAATTGACGGAGTATTGGGAAAAAATAAAAACCTTTAAAAAGTTAAATTACAAGAATAAAGTTATAATATGAAATTAAACTGATAAAATTATGAGAATAAAGCCTAAATTATACGAGAATAAAGTTGTAGTATAATGAGAATGAGGTTTTACTATGAGAAAAAAGTAATATTACAAGAATAAAGTCAAAATAATACAAGCATAAAGCTGAAAGAATAAAAATGTAATAACATTAGAATAGTCATAACAGTTCAAGAATAAAGTTGAATTAATATTAGACTAAAGTTATAATGCTTTGAGAATAAATTCATAACACTTTGGCAATAAAGTCGCAATATTACGACTTTATTCTAGTAATTTCATTACTTTAATTACTCCATTGCATAATATAGTCTGGAGATACACTTACAAATGCAGATTTCTACACTTTTCCAAACTGTGTAGGAACTTTAGTTTTATTCAATATGATAAAATTAATTTTAAATTAAGGGATGGAGATACAAAACACAGAAACAAAAACCTTTAGATTTCAGTGCAGTGGTGCATAAACAGCCATAAAGCTCACTGGACCAAGCTTGTTTCTGCTGTCCAAGCTTCTAAAACAAAATATTTCATAATATAAATGCACAGAGTCAGATCGGGCCAGCGCTCCGGGCAAGGATTCACTAAACTGCAGTAATGTAACACAGATCCAGACCAAAACCTACAGAGGATAAACAGAGGGTCAGTTTTAAACTGGGTGAGTAGGACACCAACGGGGAGGATGACGCCAAAGGCAACGCGAGGCACAGAAACCTCCAACACTGTACTTGAGGGTGAATGAGGTCGAAGCGAGCAAGCGAACGTCGCTGAGGGGAACCCAGGGCGAACGGGGGACAAGCGGCAAAGAGGCTCTCGGACTCCGTTTACAGTCAGACTGGAAACGGATCACATTAATTCATGTATCAGGCAAACGCAGGCAGGTTGTGCAAACTGAAATAAATCAGCAGTTTTCTGGCCGTGTCTCCAGAACGAGCAGATATTAAGATGTCAACAGACTAATTAGAAAGTTTTATCTGAATTTGCTTCTGGAGAGCGATCACGCAACAAGAACGGCTCAGGTTGTTCCTCTGCTGCTCCAGTGTCTATTCTGGAGGAATTCAATCAATACGACTGTTTCTGACTGTTGGTGCTCTTATATTGCATCAAAGGAAGATTTATCTGAGGCTCTGAGGTGTTTTGATTCTCTCAGGTTGTATTTCATGTTAGTTTTCTTTTCTTTAGCGAACGGAAATGTACTTGCTTTGCTCCAGCATTTGCTCAGAGAAATACCAAGGAGGCTTTTCTGTCTTTTTCAATCAACAAAGCACCGGCAGCGGGATAAGCTGTGTTGACGTTTGATAATTAATCTGCCCCTCACAGACAACTGGATCGTCATGGAAACATACACGAACCAGGAAAGTAAAAACTTTGTCTTTAAAATAAAAACAAAACAGTTCATTACATGGGTTGTGTTGGTGTAGTGGAAACGCTTGACCTACAGTCTTTTATTGATTAAGTCACCAAATATCTCTTAATACTCATGAATATGCATGAATGGCCATGACTGTGCTGATGAAGTTGCATTAAAACTTGCATTAAAAGGGATTTAAAAGTGTTAACTTTGCATTTTTTGGTAAATAATGATGGAATAATGCAAACACTGACGGGGAGGATGGCACCAAAGGCAACGCGAGGAATTAAAATGTTGCACTTTTAATGCAACATTAAAAGTTGCATTAAAAGTGCACTTTAAATGCAAAGTTAAAAGTATCAATTTTGCATTTTTTTCAGTAAATAATGACACTTTAAATGCAAAGTTGCATTAAAACTTGCATTAAAAATGTATTTAAAATATCAACTTTGCTTTTTTTTGGTAAATAACGACTATGTAATGCAAACATACAAACTTGCATTAAAAGTATAAATTTTGCATTTTTTTCGGTAAATAATCACACTTTAAATGCAAAGTTGCACAAAACTTTGCAATAAAAGTGCATTAAAATGGTCAACTTTGCATAATTCGGTAAATAATAAAACTTTTATTGCAAAGTGTCAACTTTACATTAAAAATGACATTTTTTTACCAAATGACACTTCATTACAACAGTCATAACCATTCATAAAGACTCCATCTTGTTCCTGTAAGATGTTATCTCATGTTTATGACAGTATCATGTCAGTCTTCTGCTCACTTCTTCATATAAAGTGTTACCAAAACGCCTTTAGAAAGCCTGTGAATCAACAAACGGAGAGCAGTCAGAGTCGTGCCTTCATGGTTGCATGATCGCTAACGATACCTTATGAGACTCTGGGATGCTTAAAATCAGGTTACCAAAGATCTTACAAGGACATAATGCTGGCAAACAAAGTTACTCTCATCTGACTGTTAATGATCAGCTGTGAAGCTCGAGTGGGAGCGATGCGTACACACAGGGTGTGTGAGACAGAGAGGACGACTGCGCGCTTGGCCAGCCGCCATCTTGATCCCGTCGTCCCACACAGATGGTCAGAGAGTCACTGGAGCAGCCGACGTGTTTGACTGTCTGCTTCCCAAACACGACGGCCTAAATTAGCTAATTTCCCTGCAATATTGAAAACTGTCCTGCTTCCTTCTGTGGTTCGCATAAAAAGAAAGGCCAGTGTGAGAATATTCTTCTAATTATAATCAGCGGTAATAACAAGCTGCAGCATCTGAACGAATCCACCTCTCCGCTGCAGATCCGCCTGTGGCGATTCATGTGTGAGAAATGAATATTCAATCCAGATCCTTTAATCCACAACTGAACTCATCTAGAGGAGCAGAGTTTGTCTTACAACAGGAAGCGAGCTGCAGAGTGCTCTTAAATATAATCAGCACAATAACAAAGGATTTCTTTGTTGCAGCGATAAAAACAACGAGAAATCGTCACAAAATAAAATGTGTGTTCGATGCAGTTACTCATCCGATGCGTTTATAGTTAGTAAAACTGTTTTCTTCGTAAGAAAATTCTCACTGTTGAATTTCCATCCTTTACAGTTTAGCAGATTGTGGTTACATGTCGAATGAAAGCAGAAAACAACATTTTTTCTGATGTTTGAAAATTGCTGAGTAGCAACAGGAGATTACAGAGAGCAAAGAGGAAGACTTCAAGAAGGAAAATAAGCTGCAAAAACACAATATTTTATCAGATTTTCAGTCACTAAAGCTGTGATCAGAGCAAAGGAGAAAATAAATCAGGACAGTAGTTTGAAGTTAATGCTGGAAAATCAACCAAAACATATTTATTGCTAAGCATTATTTCAGAATTACTCTCTCTGTCACTGGAGTTTCCACTGAACGTATAATTGCACAATTTGACATTTCGAAAGGAAAATTCCTTGATAGAAACATCCTAGTGAAAACTTTGTGGCTGTAACAAATTTGGTTTCATTCTCTAAAGTTGAATGGAAACACTTTTTTCTCTTCACACACGACACATGAACATCAACCGGATGTTTCCGCTGCCGCAAACCACGAAGAAGAAGACGACAGGAAGTGGCAGGAGGATGATTACGCTGTAGTTTTTAAATGACTTATCACATAAAGACACTTATTCATGAGCGATTTTAATATAATTTCTTCTTTAAAGGAAACTCCGTAATTACGAAATTGTGGGGTTTTTTTTAAATTTTGTTTAATTTTTAAAGGAAACGGAGCTGCTGTGTCTGGCGAACCACAATCCTCCACCTGATGAGGAGGATGTTTGAACATTCACACCTGCAGAGCAGAATGACTGAATCAGGTCTGCAAACCGAGGCTCCTGCATCATCATCTTCATCTTCTCCAGGCCTCACAGGCAAAACGTCGTTTCAATCTGTTCCTGCTTCCATCTTCAGACTTTTTCCTCTTCTCTTCCTGTTTTCTGACACTTCCTCCCTCCATCTTCTCCTCTGAATCTGCGCCTCCTATAATCTCTTCCTCTCGGTCGTCTTTCCTCCGCGGCGGCTGAGCTTCAGTCTGAGTGGGTGAGCGGCGTGTTCGGTGCAACACAGCGGGATACCAAATGCTGCCACTGCATCCTCTCTCTTCTTTACTGGTTCCACTTTTTTAATTCCTCTGAGTTTGCCCCAAGTAACATATTCAACTGCACTGCAAAAACACAAACTCTTACCAAGGATTTTTGACTTACAAGTGAAATAATCTACCAATGGAACTAGTGATTTTCTATCAATATTAAGAAATTATTGAATTAAAACAAGCTTCTGTATCTTGCGGATTAGTTACTTTTAATTTAGTTTTGTCTTATTTCAAGGGTACTGAGATATGTTTTGTACTAAAAAATAGACAAAAGATTTTGTGGATCCAAAAATATAAACATAAACTGTATTTAAAAGTATTTTTGTTTCTAGTTTCTAGTGCAAATATCAAAGAATACATGAAATAGGACAAAAATAACTTACAAGCAATTTTTTAACAACATATAGGATCTTGTTTTAAGTAAATATAGCATTAATATTTATTTTAAAAAACCATGGTAGATTATTTCACCTATGACATGAGAACAATTTCTTGCTGTAAGTGAAATAATCTGCCAGTGTAACTAGAACTTTTTCATCAATATTAAGGAATTGGAGACGTAAATCAGGCTCCTACATCTTTTTGAAAAGTTGCTTGTAAATTATTTGTGTCTGATTTCAAGACTAAGATATTTGCATTAGAAACTAGACCAAAAATACTTGGTAAAATGTTGTATTTTTGCAATGTAACTAGGAGGACAAAAACTAAAAATTGCATCCTGTGGGCTTAAAAACTGCAAAAGTGTGTTTATGACTTGGCTATTTTGGCATAATCTAATGCAAATATATTAGTTCGCTTGAAATAAGACAAAACTACCTTACAAGTAACTTTTCAGCAAGATAAGGACTTGTTTTAACGTAATAACTCTTTAATATTGACTTTAAATACATTATTGTTATAGATTATTTAACTTTGTGAAATAATCTGTCAGTTTTTAAGGAATTATTGACTTAAATCTTGTTGAAAAGTTACTTGTAAGTTAGTTTTATCTTATTTGAACTGCATTTACTTTTATGTTTTTGCAGTGTAGGTGTCAGTTTGTGCATGCATGTCCCCAATTGCTCCTTTTTTTTAGGTCATTTCTTGCTGTTCCTAAGCATCAATTACTCTCCAATCTATCTGTGAAAGCAGCTCCATGCAAACATGCAGCGAAATTAGCGAGAAAAAAGTAGGTTAGTGTTGTTTGTTTTTCACTTCTTCCTCCCCAGCACAGTTTTTGTTGGCTTTCCCTCACTTCCTCTGCACAGCGTCATAAAATATGTATAAGACAGCGCAGCCTGTTTGATCCCCATATGCCGTAATTTGAATGAGATGGATGAAGGACGAAGGCAAAGCATGACCATAAACCCGTTCCTTCAAAGCCGAGCCTCAGCTCTTTGTTTTCATCCATTTTTCTTTGTCATTTTTGCGAGCTGCCTTTGTTTTTGGCAGCCCTCCTTTGTTTTGGCCTCTCTCCCCGCTTCTCTTTCTTTTTTTTCCTTCTCGCTCTCCCCTGGGTGCAATTTTCTCAGAGCTATATTCCACGCTCAATACTCATCTACTTTTCTCCTAAATCTTGGCGCCGGTGTGCATTTCGGCCTCTTAGCATGTGACTGCTACAGGCCTTTGACCACAAGGAGAGGACAAATCCCGCTGCTCATAAACCTGTAATCTTTACAGCCTCCGACAAGAATAATTGTCCCTTAAGGCCAGCGCTAGGTGCTAACTGTAAACTTTGACTCCTGTTTTCTGCTGCACGGTTCAAAACTGACAACCTGATGGACTGGGAAACAATTTGAACCAGAGGTAAATAAGTCAGTGAACAAACTAGTTATAAATCAAGTTTCAGCTGACATACGAATTGAAATGTTTTGTCAAAGATTAAGCAGCAAAGTTTGATGGATTTTATTAAAATATAATCTGACGGACGAACAGGTAGATGTGCATCACTGTAAAGTAAAGAGGATTAATTAATTTCAGATTTATTTAGCTACAAAACCTAAAACTGTTTCACATCTGTTCACTGTGATTCTCCTAGACTTGTGGCTCCAGCTCTTGATAATTTTAACTACTTAAAATTATTTTTTAAAAATCATTTTATGTTTTAAATATACATTTAATATTAAAGGTGGTTTAAACAGTTTTTATGTAATAAATTGATATTCCAGGACAGAATCACTAAAATATCAGCAGTGTTTGTTTAGATCTATTTCATTTTAGTAGTTAAGTTGGAAAATATATACTTTGTTTTTTCATTTTCTATAAATTAACATTGTGAAGACTTTTTTTTTTTCTTTTGTTGCCAAAAGTGATTTTGATGGTAAGATGGATGCAGCTAAATAAAGAAAATAAAAAACTGAAAAACATTCCCGACTGCAGTTGAGGCTCAGTCTCCAGCAGAAACAACGACCCTGAACATGCAGTCAGAACCAAAGTGGTATACATGCAAGAACAGAATGACCTAGTCAAAGTTCAGATATTTGGTTGAAGATTTGTGGCAAGAAGTTAATGTCTACAAATGTTCAATCTGACTGAAGTTGAGATGCTTTGCAAAGAAGAATAGATAAAATGCTGAGTCTAAAGCTTGTATCCCAAAATAAAAGCCTGCCACACTTTTCAGATTATTACTTTTTTGAGCCAGATGAAATAATTTCTACGTTACAATAGTACAGAATGTGAAGCACTTTGCTTTTTGTGCTTTCTTTGAGTGTTTTTGGTAAAGAAGTGGTCAGACGTCAGTCATCCAGCCTCAACGACCCAAAACCCAAAATATCGCCACAGACGTCAGAGAGCGATCCAGGATTACGGCCGCACTGAGCCGCTGTAATTAATTACAGCAGCCAATAATAATTAAGGCCGGAGAGCAGAAAACTGGCGGCTCATCTGGCATCGGAGCGCAGCCTCTGAGCCCTCTGGGCGCCGCCGGCCATGCTAGCACCTGCTCACAAACTAGCAACAGCAAACAGCTTGGTGTGTAAGAACGTTGGCCGGGGAGCAGTTTGACATGGAGAGAGGCTGCAAAACACACCAGAATCAGCCATGAGCCACTGGCAGCGACTGGGCGCTATTATTATGTTCAAATTTAAAATCCAATTAGCAGAGTTCCCAGTCTGTAACATTAAATGTCATATGGACAGTAAAAATGATGGACAGAAGGATGGATAAACCTTGAAAACGATTAAAGGTGACCTATTATACTTCCTTGAACACATTAGGATACGTTTACAATCTATACAAAAGTGTTCATTACATTTTTGGCACAAAATAATTTTCAGATAATGAGATTTTAGTCTCAGTTTTGCCAATTTTGAGCAGTTTTAGGGCGTCCTGTCACTTTAAATCCAAATAAGCTGCTGCTGGCCACGCCCCCAACACAACGTTTACACTCACATGTGAAAATGGCTGCAAACAGATGTGCATGTATACAACCATACATCTTTGAAAAGCATTAGTAGAGCCCCCTGCATAATCAACAAGAAGGCAACAAGTGGTTTCTGGATGGTAAGTCAACAACAAAACACTCATCTTTTCCAGCAGCCATTGTTCCGCACATACAGCAGTAAACCCACTTTGAGAGCAATATTAGTAATGATTATTAAGATTATGCTAATTATGCTCATCAAATAATCTTAATGTTTTGATTAAGATTATTTGTTTACTCAGGAGTTAGAAAATGTTTGATCTCTGCTGTTTCTACTTTTATACATCACAAGGTAAAGTTAAGACTGACAACATTTAGAGCCCTTTTCTTTCAAAAGTAAAATATTCAAGTCTTCCGGTTTTTGTTTTGACCAGTTTTTTTGTGTGTTTTTTTACTTTCTTAGATGTTGTCTTAATAATTCCTTTCCTTATGTTTTTATATTTTATATAATATAAACAACTGTAAATCTTTGAAAAGCAGAAGTGGAGCCTCCTGCATAACAAATAAGAGTGTGTAGACAGTTGTTTCTGGATGGTAAGTCAACAACAAAACACTTGTCTTTTCCAGCAGCCATTGTACAACGCATACAGCGGTAAAACCAGCAGGAGCTCAGCTGGGGTTGCTAGGTAACAGCAGGGTTTCCCCTATTGTATTATAAGGCTGGCGGGCCAACGGGCTTTACATAAAAAAAATGTTTTAATTTTTTAAGACTTTGTAGTTGGTGTTCAGATATTAATCTTCCAATAATATATAAATATCAAATGATATTTTCACATTTTCTGTCAGTTTTAAACATTTTTTAACTCAAAAGGAGGAGGTTACTAAATCTGGCCACACTTTTGTTTATTATTTATTACATCTGTGAGTCTAATTTTAAATTTAATAATCCAACTTCAAATGATGCCTTAAATACTGACTAAAATAAAGTCTCTCTGAGAAAAACTTCCAATCAAACTCTGGTTATGGCATAATTTTGTGTATTAAATAATTGACGCAGTAACTTACAAACTAATGTACAAATTAGAAATTTGAATATTTTTATCCCGGTATCATTTCCTTCTGTGCATAAATTCAGCACATTAACCTCTGATTTTGCATCTGAAGATCTAAAAGTGACTTTAAGTTGTTTCTTGACACTTATGCAAATGAGATGTTTGAGTACTTTAACCAATTCCCGCACAAGGACATCCCAGAAGTGTTTTTTTTTTTTCTGTTTTATTAGCTGCTTACATATGGTCCAGCTATGAAAAAAAAAAAGAACCAAGCATCACATGTGCTGCATTAATAAAGACGGGCTTGTTATCTACACCTCATTTGGAAAACCTCATGCCAAACTCGGGCTACTGCAAATATATTCAGCGCTAATAGCTGCAAATTTAAGCACATTTCTACCCTCTTCCTGTCTCTGAGAAATCTCCCCTGTGAGCATCTGGCACACTTTGCAGGAAGGTGCAAAATTCACGTGATCTGGTCATGAACACAACTTTCAAAGTTACCTAAACTTTGTGAATTGAATCCCAGTTTAATCTCCTCTCTTATTTTCAGTTCTGGTCACTGGAAGGATATTTTAAGCCTCAGTCAGATTCAATGATGCATTTTAATCAGGAATTACACATATTGTTAATTAGCAAACAGTCAGAATTGAAAAAAAGGTGAAAATAAGCAGTAAAGTGACGAGTGGGAGTGGAAAACATAAGAGCAAATTAGTGAGCATATGTGGCCTGCTGTCCTGACGCTCGTTAAACAAAAACAGATTAAATACAGAAACTAACCCACACAGAACATTAACCTTCATTCAGATTCATTCTCAATATTATTTTTCACAGGAAAATAAACCCAAAATGAGAATTTAAACCCATTTCTTTTGTGATTTCCCTTCGAGATTACTGGATGAATACGAACAACATTAATCTGAACTGAAAAGAATCACAAAGTATAAACTGAACTGAATCAAGTTGAACTGAACTGAAATACATCAAGTTTAACTCAACTGAACTGAACTAGTCTGAACTTTGCTACTGGCGAAAACAACAAAGACCAGAAGTAGTAAGAGGAAGATGGTGCAGGATATTAATGACTTATGACAAACTTATTTACGTGGGATTTTTCATTACGTTTCTTATTTAATTGAAAAACCACAAATGCAAAACAGTTTTTTCAACATTAGCTGAAAGTTTTCCGCACATTTGTAATAGAAACGCAGCTACTGTTCCTGTTCTTAGTGTTTTATTGCTACCAACTTATTTATTTTATTGCTTGTTATATAAATTATACACAAAGTATAATTTTCAATACATTGTTTTTTATCTCTCTGTGTAAATAAAAGTATAATAATTCTGCAGAAAATGCTAAAAAGCCAAAACTTATTAAACATGTGCATCACAAAATGTATCTATCTGTGTAAAACATAAATAATTATCCTTGTCATGATAGATTCTCCCATTATGATAAGATATAAAAGCACAATAATGTGTCAAAGATCAATAAATTATTTCTAACAAACATTTAATGCTGTATATTTTAAATATCCAAAAATAAATCAACAAATCAACAGAAAACAATAAAATGGAAACTGAGACCAATTCAATTATGCAACTGCAAATAATCGAGGTAGTTTTAATTCATCATGTGACTGATTTATTGATTATTAGGAGCAATAAGTTCGGCTGCAGGAAATTCTGCTGTTAATTTAGAACAGAAAAGGAAAATAACAAATTTAAATAATTAAACTGTGCAATTTTTGTTTTCTTTTACCTGTAAATGAAACTCAGAAGCCAGAAGGGAAATATTCTTATTCATCTTGCTTCTGGAAAGATTTATTAAAGTTTCACCTCATTGTGCTGCGCAGACTTGATTTGTTATTAATTCAATAAGAAAAACTGGTTTTAAACTTAAAAAAGTAAAAAAAATAAACATTTATTTAGAATAAACCACAAACCAATAACGGACTTTCGCTGCAGGACACCTTAAACTTTAAACAGCAGCTTTTTTCACTATTATCATTATTATCATTTTACTTTGCAGTGTTTGTAAATTGAAGCTCACATTTCCATCAAACCTTTTCTCTAAAAACTGGTCATTTTAGTTTCATCTCTTCTACCGTGAGAAATGCGACAGAAACGAGTCGACTCCTCTCCTCCTGGGAAACAACGCGCCTCTGACTCCACCGAGTGAGTCTGTCGCTGTGACACTGAGCCCGATATCAGGGATTAACACCATATTTTGGGGGAGAAAACGACTGCAGAAGCAGAGAAGTGCAGCTGGACTCCAACGATAACCGAAGCCAGAAAGAGTCGCCATTAATCTGAAGATGTTTCAAATTAAAAGTGGTGAGAGAAAAAAAAGAAAAGAAAATTCAATGAGGAGATTCCTGTATAATTCATAATGATAGATATTCTACACAGACAAGTGGCCCCGCTTTACCTCTCAACGACGCCGACATTTGTTTGATGAAAAGAAAATCGTGAATAATAAAAAGGTTAGAATGAAAATGATCTTGCAGTTTAATTACGACCTAAAATACTGAGACTCGGGGTTATTAATGTAATGCTTTGATTAGAGGCGAGTCTAACATTTGTCACTTTTTATCCACACTGGAGACGAGAAGTTCATAATTTTTCCATCCCTCCATTTTCTCTGTTTGACAACCAATCAGACACTCCAAGGAAAATTTATGAAGGAAAATTGTAGATTTATATTTCCTCATATTTCCTCACAGAAAAAAAAAAAAAACGAGTGTAGATTAGGAATTAAGGCAAATCAAAGGTTGGATTTTTTTGGCTACATTTGGCCAAATGTAACTAAAAATCCTCTGAACTTCTCTGAATGTTTAAAATACTTTTAAGGAAATTTTTATTAATATAGCACATTTTCAGTAACAAGGCAGTTCAAAGTGTTTTATAGGTATTAAAAACAAATACAAACCAAAAGAAAGACAAAAAGATAGAAGTATGTTTAATAAGAACAAGAATAAGAAGTCCAAACGAAACGTCTGAGGTAAATTCAGCTGTTTTCTTGTTTTCGGTGTCGGCTGATACCAAACCTCAGATATCAGTATCTAAAGTGAAAATAGTAGATTGGTGTTTTCCTGTTTTCTTTGACTTTTCTTGTGTTTCTATTTAATGTATGTGAATTTTTGTTCAATGCCTTTTCCTTTATGAGGTGCAAAGGAGTATCTGTACTTCAATGTAAAATAAAAATAAAACGTGGCTCGGTGCATCCCAAAGTCCAGGATGTTTGATGAAAAAAGCAGGTTTACTTTGTCCTCCACCATTTGTCCAACCGACTCCAGGAAACTATTTAAAGTGAAATTTCATGTTTTCGGTTTAAACCACACAAGATGTTGCAGCAGCAGCAGAGATCGTTTCCCTCCCCACATCCCATCCGGGTAAACATAAATCATTTGGACGTAGAGATTCGGTTCTGTAAGGATCCAGAAAGCAGCGGGTTAAATCACGGGGTGTGTGTGTGTGTGTTTCTCCTTCATGTCCACATCTGAGACGAGTGTTTGAGCGCGTCTGTGGCACCGAGTGTGATGGCCGAGCGCTGGGAATAATTAACTCCGATGACCCAGCCGCTGCAACCGCTGTGACTGGAACGCCTGTCAAATAGACTGGTCATCACACTCTTCAGGCAGCAGATGAAAAGAAGGAGCCTCACACACACACACACCCACACACACCCACACGCATCCAGCAGAGCTGTTGTGTATTAATTAACACATTTAACACCTCAATAGGCAGAACAGAGGCAACCAAAAACGCTCTATAGCTCCTCATAAAGAAGGTATATAATTTTAGTATGTCTCTTTAGCACACTTGGCACATCCACTTTCACACCAACGCTACACACACACACACACACACACGGGCATATGGCAAGAAGCTGGCTATTCCTTAGCACCCCTGACATCTCTGACAAATTGACTCCTTTATACGAGTGGAAGTGTGCAGAAAGGTGGCGGCGGGGGTGAGAGGATGGAGGCAGGGAGGGCGCTGCAAGGTGGATCGGCTCATTCACACGCTCTGAAGGAGAGACGTATCATTCTGAGACACACCGACTCCACCTGTGACACCGGCGGCATGCACAAAGAGCTGCCGCCGTAATGACGAGCCAAGATGGAGGAAAGCAGGAGGAGGGAGGAGAGAACGATGATGAGCAAAGAAGTGAAAATGAAGCTTTCACTGCAAAAACACAAAACATTAGAAAGTTTTATTGGTCTAGTTTCTAGTGTAAACATCTTAGTACACTTGAAATGAGATAAAATTAACATAGAGGTAACTTTTCAGCAAGATATGGGAGTTTGTTTTAAGTAAATTGGCAGATTATTTCACTCACAACATGGGAACAATGTCTTGTTATAAGCTCTTTACGAGAACATTTTTATCAATATTCAAGAATTGTTAACTTAAAAAAAGCTCATATATTTTTCTGAAGTTACTTGTAAGTCAGTTTTGTCTATTTAAAGTTTAATAAAATGTTTGCTCTAGAAATTAGACCAAAAATACTTGGTAAAATTTTGCTTTTGCAGGGTAAAATTTGTAAAGAGTTTCCTTTACTTTCTTTATTAGATACATCTGTTCAATTGAATTTTGTAAACAGCGAATCGGTCAACTATATTTTCTCAAAAATAATAAAAAAGCAAAATTATATCAGATTATTTTTGCTCTACACTAATATAAGATTAAATAATGACAGTTTTGGAATCAAACTGAATATTTTTAGACAAAACAACTTATGGATCTCTTGTCATTTACATCCATAATTAATAGGTCATAAGTTATTAAGTGAAAACTATATATTTATATATATATTTATTTTTTTCAGGATCAGATCTGCTTTTTGCAGGTGATGTGGTTCTGTTGACTTCATTAAACCTTCACCTCATTTTCATTAAACTGCATTTTAGCAACAAAAGCTGCCTTGTTTTACACATTAAGCAAAATAAAAATCAACAAACATATTTATTTAATGTGTTTAACAGCACAGAGAAACAATCAAGAAAATATGTTTTGATAATTAACAAACGAGTAGAAGTGTCTAAAAAGCATAACGTAACAATCCCTCATGTAATTATAACAACTAAATAAATCTAAATTTTTATTGATTTCTAACATGTTTCAATCTTTTTTTCCTCATGTTAGACATTACTGGAGTGTTTTTTTTTAATTATATCAATCTCTTTATCTCTTTATCCAATCCAAGACATGGAGTGAATTAAATTGATTTTTATCTTGTGCTCTTTCTGTGAAGTGTGGTTAGCTAAATTTGAGATTGTTCAGAACCCGTCATGTGTGAGGGGTTATTTGGCAAAACAGTCATTGATCGGACCGTTATTGATCGGTGCAAAGCTTCAACATGGTCCGTTTAACCAATGAGAAAAAGATGATCATTTTGTTACATTTTCTTCTCCAATACTGAAACACCTTGGATTAAAATGACTCCCAGTCTGAAGCAAACAGATTACAGCTGTAATCTGGTGGATAAATCTCTTGTTCAGCAGTAGCAGGTTTCTTTGTTAACTTCATTATCAGTACAGCTGAACACTCCTTCCAGACGGACCAAATTGGTTTTTATCTTTTGTGTTAATCACTCTATTTTTATTCCATTAAGCCCCAACTTGCCTGATTCAATCAATCCGGACTCCAGGTGTAAAACTGTTGGCAGCTCATTTAAACCAAACAAAAAGCAGCAGAAATGTTAAACATTAAACATTAGAGTTGTGTCAGGAAGCTAAACTGTCATCAGTTCACAGGTACATTCTACACGAAGCAGAACTTTGTATAAAGAAAATAGAAAGTGAAACCGCTAAATTGGTCTTTTCAGACAATTTTCTCCAAAGTGCCACAGAACCAGAGAGATAAAGGCGACGCAAGAAATCTGTTTTCAAATTACAGCAATTACTTACAATTCCACAGAAGCCGCTCACTTTTACCTTTCTCACAGACTTTAATAGAGACAGCAGTCGGGTTTCATGTCTGAAGCGTGTGAATATCAGAGCTGCACACCTGAGCTGATCTTCATAGAGGGGGAATGGGAACTGAGACACCGCAAACATTTTCCTGTCATTTCTCTGCAGAATGATTTGCTAGAAGGTACAATGAAGAAAAGCATGCATCACTTTCATGAATAGAAATAAAGAAGTCTGTGAATAAACTCTACGAAGAAGAATCTCAGAGTGTCTGCTTATGATGTCTACCTTCTAAATGTATTAACATTTTGTTCTGCACTACCTCATCGTCACATTTTAAAGGCAGAAAGTCCCATTTTATAGCAAAATCAAGTAACTATGTTAACTTCAGCTGTTAAACAATGACTTATATGTCAACTGTGACGCATAAGAAATTTTACTTTATCATTGAAATTGGGTCTCTGACTCTTTAAAAACTCTGCCTTCAGGAAGTCTTTACAACATGGCTCCTCTATTAACCCTTTAACAAAGTGTTTACCTGCGTTTCACTGGGAAGTAGCTCCTTAATGAGCAGGTCCACCAGGTGTTTGCTAATTGCTGCTGGCTAGTCTGAAGGAGCTGAGTGAGGGAGTTGTGTTCTGCGAGGCAGAAGCTCTGAAGCTTGGAAACTGAAGCTTGGAGGAGGAGCTTCATCCTCGAAGGCGGGGCTAGATCCACCCGGTCGTTCAGCACAGCTGAGTGGTTGCCATGGAGATTAAAGGATTTCTCTAACATTCATGAAAGAACTGACGCAAAACTCTGTGTATGTTTCTGATGAGGGAATAACATTAAACATGATGTAAAGTTTAAAAACTGTTTATTTTACATAATATTGACCATTTAAATGTTTCATATAATCAAAAATGTTTTAATATTGGACAAAAATCACATAAGAGAATTGAGGTGGGAATTTATCATATCGTTTATCATTTATTGTGAAAAATTTCTTAGCATGATCATTTTGATTTATCGTTGCCATGATGAATTTCAGTTATTGAAAAACAAAGCAAAACTGACAGCATGACAGGAAATGTTATTTTTGCTATTTACTCCTCCGTTTGTTCCACTAGAACATCAATAAATATCAGTACATTCAAAAATATGATTAAATGCAGTTACTGCGTTCTGTTTAGTGATATAAATCACAATTTTTTAACTAAGTGGCATCCTGAAGAAGCATATTTCAAATATGAATGTTTTTAAGAACAATATTTGTGTTTTGTGGCATTATTAATGCTGTCACAAACATACAGTTACCTAAAAAGGACGACTAATGAGTTGTTTTTTATCATTATCAGAATGGTACCACAAAATATTGCAATAAAAATCCATATCTGTACAGTTTCAAATTAATATTATTATTTATTACTTAAAAAAGCACTTCAAATGAACGTGGGGAAGTTATTGCCTCCTTGTTAAATAATGTATTATGCAGTTAAACCCGTTGCTGCCTGACCTGCAGAACATAGAAAGCACTAAAATAGAACCTGTTTGACAACATGAAGTAGGCAACAAGATGTCAAAAACAAAAACAAGCAAATTATTCTGCTTTTTTAGGTTGCAACAGAACATGAATCTTCCCCAGACTAAGAAGCTGCAGAACATTAATCACTCTCAGGTGAAGCTAAATTTCTGAACGCCACAGTAATGAGGCGTGTAGCGTCTTTTCAGGAGAGATGTTTAACGCTTGGCGCCAAAACTCACCCTGCAAACGCAGCGCGGTCACGGCTGTCGGCGGCTAAAGACGTGTGCGCCCTCGACAAAGTGATTACCTCACTTTTGTGTCACGATGAGCTCAGCCGTCTGCCTCTTTGTGCCTTTTAATCTTCGTCTTGTTTGTAAAGTTAAGACCCTCAGTGGCTCCACGCTGATGACAGTTAATTTGAGGATTATGAAAAACGTATAAAAATAAATAAAATAAAAACACCTGAGGTAGACAGAGATAAATGGATGAGAGGAAATGGATGAGGAATGGGACAACCTCACAACTCTTAAGCAATTCCTTCGGCGCGGCGAGCGTGATTCATATCCAGCGTTATGAGGAGAATGATGAATCTACTGCCGTCAGCGATGCGCCGTAGTGTCCTCAGCGAAGAGGAAGAGTGTTCCTGCCATCCAGAACGAGATCCACGCTTTGTCAGACTGAAGTTATAGCATATTGTGGACGCATTACGCTCTACTGTCAGGATAACAACTAAGTACACCCTCATTCAATTAGGGTTTCACGAATCAGGACCAGAGTTGAGTAGTAAATAGTTACATCTACTTATATAATTTTTATTTGAAAAAAATTATTTTTACTACAATTTTTACTCTTATTTGGGTATAATTGAATGAAAAACAAACATGTTTTAACCAAAAACTCACCAGACACACACACATGCAGTTATTTATTAAAGTTTCGTAAGTTTTTTATTGAACGAAACTGATTTGGAAAAATTTTCTTTTGCCTGATTTTGTTGTTTTATTACTTACATGAATTATTGACATTTTTGTCCATAAAAACCAAAATTTCCACTTAACTTTATATTTTGGTCTGTCTGAATATTAAATTATTGATCATTTTGATACTTTTTACTAGATACTTTTTTATTCTTGTTTGAACAATGTCTTGGATTTTCAAATAATTTAAATCAAAACCTAAAGTTTTCATAAAAAGAAAATAGCCGATTCCACCACACAAAGCGAAAATCTTACTTAGTATACTTAGTCCTTTGTACATATGGCTTGGTTAATTGCAGAACCACCTTCAGGTGAACTAAATCCCAGACGATGTCTTATAGTACTAGTTTTGTATTTAAAACAATATTAGTTTTTCGTGCTAATTTGTTGAGAATTATGCTCAAACAACTCAACTTTGGTCTCCTCTGTCAGAAAAACCTTGTTCCAGACGTCTTGTTGTACTAGGCCTGGACAATAAATCAATAACAAAATAAATCGTGATAGACACATGATCAATATCAATAGATAGCACGTCTGACATACAGAATATTCACTGAACTCTGATCAAGAGCCCCACAGCATTCTGGGAGATGAAGGCAGAGGAAAAACTTCAGCCGCTCTCTCAGCCGCTCACTGCTAGCTAAGCTATGTTGACGGAAATCACTAACTCTATCGCTCTTTGGTTACCGAGCAACCAGCTCATTCTTTGGTTACCTAGCAACGACCTGTTGAGTAACTGCCACAGCAGCAGTTTATGATTCCGCTTAAAAATCTTAAAAAATAAACAGCATTGAGAGAAAACTGTGGATAAAACAGGTAAGGTTACGCCACCAGTTTGGCTGCATTTCAGCAATTTAAACAAAAAATAATAATAATTAATAGTTATTGATACTGACTGATATGAAATGATTAAATTGTGAAAATAGTGAATATTTGAATAATCCTTTTATTAATACGAACACTGGAAACTGTATTTCTTTAGAATATGATCTACATATATGTACGCAAATAGTGAATTTTCCACAAATAGTTTAGAGTCTACAGAAAAATCGCCTTATGTTGTTGTCTTTAATGTTTCCCATCTGTTATTCTTGTTCCAAAATGATGAACTTGTTTAGAAATAAACTTCCTGGGTTGATGGAAAGAAACATTTGACGTTATGTTAATAAACACCTTAAAGCTTCACACCAACAAACTGCAAAAGCTATTGCTTTAATAGGCGTGTTCATGCAAATATAAATATCTTTATCAGAAACAATTAAATCCTTTGGAAACAGGAAGGCTAAGCTTAGTTTTTTCAGTTTATCTTTCTTCCATTCATCATTTATATTATCCACCGATATGTAAAATAGCAGAACTTGAGAGAGGGCGTACTGTCTTAGTTAACTTGACAGGCTATAAAATGATGGGGAGAAAAAAAGCAAGAAAATGTACGATATTAGGCGTATTTCAGCTACATTAATTTAAAAGGTGAACTGATGATAGAAATCAGCAGGTGCGTGATAAAAAGAGGCCATAATTTCCCTGTAATTAGTCCTCTCTGTGAGTCATTTAACAGCTGGCTGATCATTTTTAAAAGAGTCTTCTAAAACGTAATCATGTAATTAGTGTTCAATTTTATTTGTGGGATATTTTAATTTGTTAAAAAGTGGAACATTTTACGTCAGGCTTTTCAGAACTACTCTTCAAGGTATCAGCGTCTCCTCTCGCGCCGGGGTGCCGCTATAAATAATGACGCAACAACAAGCAAGACAATCTGCACCCGCATCACGTGTTATTCCCAAGAGACATGCCAAACGTATTAAAGCTAAACTTGTTATCTGGATTTTGTACCAGTGTACAGTAAAAGGAGGACACAGCTAACTGATGTAGCGTTTTGTTTTTTGTTTTAGTTTTGCAGGTTTTGTTTGTGCTCTGTGTGTTTCAGACACCCTGAGGTGGCCCTGGGCCGTCTCGCAGCGTCTGGTGACGAAAAGTGTTTGCGCATGGCGGCTGCTAATGGCTGATGCCGTTTGATATCTTGGCTGAAGCCTTATCTTTTTTGGCTGCTCCGGTTGCTGTGATATCTTGAAAGGCAGCTCGGTTTGGGGAGCTGTCAATGCCGCGCTCCTTCCCGTTTCTCCACCGCCGTCGCTCTCGTCAGCCATTTTAATCGCTCGGATCGAACTCGTGCAGCAGGATTGTGGCGTTGAATGAGTTTATTTTAGAGCTAAACTTGTGAGGAATATTTGAAATGAGGTTTAAAACTGTGCACTGTTTACTGGTCTTTCATTTAAAGTCACTATGAGCCTGCAAATGCAGCTGGAGAGTCATAAATCAAGTGAATAAACGTTAACATTTCTGGTGCTAGGTCTCCAAGCTGTCTGTTTTTCTCATTATCTTGTCCACATGGAAAGCTACTAAAGATACAAACCTATCAAGATTGATTTGGGCGTGTTGTTCGTGTAATCCAAGGAGTTGGTTAGCGCTAAATCCATTATAGGTTCCCGTATAAAAAAAGGTTTTCAATGCTGGGCTATCAAGATGTTTGTTTAAAGGCTGCCACATGCTTCAGAGAGGTCATAACATGCTGATTCAAACACTAGCAGGTGGCTAACGCAGCATATGGCCGCCATGGAGGGAAATCGACATGTGGTTCTCTTAATAAAAAGGAGATAAAACACAACATTACTGCAGGCTCCAGTGAGCCCAATGCTGCTGCCTTATGCTTAATTAACACTGGCAGTGCTGGAAGCTAAAACGCATCATGAAACCCATAAATGTAGTTTATCACAAAACTGTTAAAGAACTTAAAGAGGAAACGGCGGTACATGCTGATATTAGCATGCTACGACGCTAAAAATGTTGATACTGGATATAATTGAAGTTTTACTTTTAGGATTTCTGCTAAATGCTAAAATAAGCATGCTAGGATGCTAACACTGCTAATATTGAATAGATTACTGCCTACCAGTCATGCTTACATGTAGGTTTGTAAATGTACTCTCTACAAGAACATTGATAAACATAGTTAGCAATAATGTGTTTTATGGGGTTTTTTTCCTAAATGCATTGCTAACATATCAGTGTTTGATTCTGTAAATGCTTATTTTGGATAGATGTTTATTCACAAAGATAGTTTTCCTTTTTTGTTGTGGTTTGTGTGTAAATGAGCACGCTAGTGTGAAAAAACGTTAAAATATTTGGATTTGAATGATTGGTTTTATAACATTTGCTACAGACTGAAATGTCACCAGCTAAGTAGGGCTTTTTGTTTAAGGTTTCAGTATTTAAGTATACTTTCTTGAAGAATACTTTTTGAAAGTAGCTCTAAGCAAAAGATGATGTAAAGAGTTTGTTTTTAAATACAATATTTACCACAGCATGTGTTATTTTATGGGCGATATATCAACATGTCATTGGAATGACTGACTTATAAATCAGTTTTTAAATATAAGGAAACCATAAAAGTTCAATTTATTCCACCTTAACATCTACCATGTGTGTACTTCCCTTTCTGATCTACTTAAGTAGCTCTATGTGCATTTCCCTCTACGCCTGCAGACTATTTCTACACTGTCACCTCCGTCACCTCTGATAGAACCTGACAAGTGGTTTTCCTTCTAAGTAGCTTATTCTTGGCTTAGATATTAACTTCATTTTTACATTGCCATCTGTAAGTCACTTTCAGTAAAAGCATCTGTCAAGCGCATAGATTCTCAGATAGCTTTGTTAAATAATACTCACTGAAGCTACATGCTAACATGAAGCATCATTGCTTCTTTAAAATACAAAATGTTGATCTGGTGAACAAATTTAAGAAATTTGTTTTTCAGGATTTGCTAATCTGTTCTCTAACTTTCATATTTCTTTACTTCTGTGCTAAGACTTAAACATGCTAATAAATACGTGCATGCTATTTATACTTGGTATTTGAAAATTATGATTTCTTTCAAGTCAGAAAAATCAGCTAAATTGCCCCTTAAAGTCAGGATGTGGGCTTATAATCTCATGGTTTATTAGCTGTGTTTTCATTACAAATGTGCAGAAATCTTTGTTTGTATTACCCTAATATTGAAAGAAAAAAAAACAATTATGCAATTCTGGTGTTTCCGTAAAATAAGAAACGCAATTAAAATCACACGAGTAAGTTTGTTCACGTGATAAGTCATTAAGAAACACGCCGTGCCATCAGCCTCCCACCACTTCCTGTCGTCTTTTTAGTCATTTCCGCCAGTAGTAACATCCAGTTGTTGATCACATATGATGGAAAAAAAGTGTTTCTATTGCAGTTTTGCAAAATAAACGACGGTAATTTTAATAGAGCCAAAAAAAAAGCTATCTCCTCCTAGTGCCAATTTTATTTTCTTTAACTTGACATTTTTTAAAATTTACATGTTTTTATTAAGCAAATTTTGTTTTCATAATTCCAATTTGTGCAGGTATATGGTCAATGGAAACACAGCTACTGACAACCGTAACATGAAATACAAAATGGCTCCCACAGGTTTTAAATACAATAAGTGCACAAAGTGTCTAAAAATGTACAACTAAGTAAAATAAAAACATTTTACAGAATATAGCTTAGAAGTATTTTTCCAATATTCACATTAAAGTTGATGGCTATCACCTTAAAGAGCGGAAACTTTATAGTTCTGACGATGCAAACCTGGCTGCATCAGTCTACAGAGAGACTTAAAAAGATTTTGCAGGCAAAGCAGAAATTAATTTCTTGCTTCCCCAACTGTGACAAACTTGCACAGTAACGCTAATAAATTATGTTAAATTGTTATTTGTGAATAAAGATAACCTCCATTTTGACTGCGCTGGAAACACAAAAAAAAAGTATAGAGTGCAATTTCTTTGACTCACAGTCATCTACTTTAAATTTATAATGCAAATTATTTATGTACATAGCTATTATGTTCATAAAGAAAGCAGCCGTGTAAATTTATGTTCAATTTACCTGATGGATAGCGACCGTGAAGCCGCTTAAAATTCAGCAGGAACGATCAAACCTGTGGGCAGAGCATCGCAACGCTTTAAGTTTCCAGGCTGTGGCTCTAAACAAAGCAATCAGCTGGTTAAACTCTATCAGAGCAGCTCCAGAAAATGAGACTTAATGCCTCTAACGCTTCTGTCCTCACTTCCTTTCTTTTTCTTCAGCTGATCAGAAACGGCGTCACACCACATTACGCCCTGTAATGGTTTTTATGTCTGGACTCTGAGGTATTTAAATGAACAAAAGGAAACGCAGACTGTGGGTAGTCTGTCTGTATGTGTCTGAGTGCAGGGGAGGGAGTGGACTCTTAAAGATGGATGAAAAATTGACTCACCCAAATAGGGAAGGATTAGGACAAGTGGTTAGGATGCAGTGGACAAATCGATAAAAATTGGCTTTACTTGTAGTCAAAGAAGTTAGTGATTAGTTATTCTGCTTATTTTCATCATTGTTTTGCTTCTAGATTGATGTTTTTGTGTCTGTGTGTCACGCAGTTTTTAACATCAAAGTGTTTCTATAAATAGCCGCACGCCAGCTACGCAGCATAATGCGTTATATAACCGAGCCGAAATGCATTCGGAGGCCACATCAGCATCAACAACAGTGCTACTACCTGTTATAACCGCTGCAAGGCAACGCGCAGGCTGCTCCTCTTTCTCATAAGACACAAATGCAGATTACATGCTCCTCTTCATTATTCATGCAGCGTTTCTGTCTTCGCTCGAAAGTATGCTTGGAAAATGGAAAACGACTGAGCAACCTTCTGTAAGTGTTGCTCCTAATTATGAACCCTGCTGAGAAAAATCACCCACATTTGAGGTTTTCTCAGAATTGACAGATAAATTGCATAAGACCTGCCAGGCCTTGTACAGCTGATGAGCCCAAAGAGCGCTTTCTAAAGACTTATCAACTTAAATGACATCTTTGTTCAGACTGAAATTTTGAGATTTTTAAAGGAAAAACACTAGAAAATATCATACCAGGTCAGTTAAAGGTTATCTATTATGCTTCATTGACGAGGTTAGGATGACCTTTACGAAACATTTTTTGTACAAAATCAATCTTAGATAATGAGATTTCAGTCTGATCAGTTGTGCCTATTTTGAGCTGTTTTAGGGCGTCTTGTCACTTTAAATCTAAAAAAAAAACCAGCTGCTGGCCACGCTCCCCAACTCAACGTTTACAATCACACAAGAAAATGGCTGCACACAGATGCGCAGTTATACAACTGTGCATCTTTGAAAAGCAGAAGTGGAAACTCCTGCAAAAAAAACCCCAAAAAAACAAGAAGGCAGCAAGTGGTTTCTGGATGGTAAGTCAACAGCTGACCAGTCATGTCTGAGTTCTGGTTGGGTTGCTAGGTAACAGGCTTGGCTTCTCTGGGTAGTGCGTGCTAATTTGTGACGTCATATTCGGACGATTTTTGAAACCAAAAATCATTAACTTATTGCCAAAAAAAGCTGGATTTTTTTTTTTTTTAGGGAGGGGGGCGTTGCTATGTAACAGTGTAAACCCGTCAATTGTGACTTTGCCATCGGAAGGTTTTTGAAACATCTCATTTTCCAGACACCAAAACATGTGTAGGTAGATTTTTTAAGCACTTGCCCTGTTTTTAAAAGCACTTTGTGAGGATTTGTTTTTTTCCTCTGTGTTAAGTTAGGTTTTTGTGTCGTTTTCAGTGAATTGAGTCTCTGTGTTGTCCTGTTCCCAGCTGTATCTCATTCCCTGATTAACCTCTGTGATTTAATGTCACCTTGTTCTTTGTCGGGTCCTCGTCGAAGCCGTCTTGCCGTCTCGTCTACCGTCTTGCTGTGTCAAGTCTGCTGTCAGATGTCTATCGTTTACCAGTTGCTACCAGTTTTTGAGCCTTAGCCTTCACTCATTTCTGTGCTGCCTGGACTTTGGACTGTTGTTCTCTGACAATCTTCATAAAAATCATCACTTCTCCATTTCAACTGGGTCCGCTGCGTCTACCTCATCACCTCACACCACAAATTATGACACACCTGAGTTTTTAGAAGCACATTTTGCATAATATGTGCCCTTTAAGATTAGGAATTTGCTGATATAGAAAACTAATCCAATTCCTCAGTCTCTCCTATAGATTTCCTCTGTTTTTTGCTGATCTTTTTTGGGGAATTGCTGCAGAAATATGGGGTTAAATTGAATGACAAAAAAGTTATCTTTGACTTAACACATATACATCATTGGACGAATGTACCATTTTAGTGGTACAACTGCACGACCGTATTGAAGCAACCTATTTGATGATGGGTATGTTTTAACTTTATGTAGCTAAATTTTCCTTTTTATCTCTCTACAATAAATATCATGAAGAATTAGATGATTAAATTGATTAGATATCAGTTAATGAACAGACTTTATAAACGTTTGGACAATTATTTTGCAAAGAATGTGACAAAGAATAAAGGTTGAGCTCTATTTTATTTTTCCATCCTTATTCAGATCTGGAAACCATAAAATAAAAAAACTAACTACAGCTCTATAAATTTCCAGCGTGTGTAGAAACCCTGTCAACACTGATCTCCTCATATCAGGAACATGTGGAGTCAAATCGAGCTGAAAATAAATTGGAAATTGGACTCCAATTTTCAACTTACCAGGTGGTTAACTTGGCGAATTTAAAATGGAAGCAGGAGAGAAAAACTAATTATTAAAATTAATACAAATGTTATCGGCTTCTGCTCAGCCTTCTTCATGAAAATAGTGTTTTTGATGAGAAAATACAGAAACTCTTCCTCTCTAAGGCTTTTTAATGTGATTTTGATTTATCTGTGTTTGCATGGGGAACAATTATGTTTAAACACCAACAGTTCATCATTTAGTGGTCAATCTTAGTACTATTCTCATAAATTTTTATAAAGTGTTTTCTCTAGCTGTATAGTAGAAGAAGAAAACAGAACTACCGCTGCCCCACCTATCGATGCGCACTGCCACTCAGCTGGCTTAAAGGAAAAACTATTTCACTTTTTACTTGCTTACAAAAAAGTTTAAAAAAAGTATCCAAGGCATTTCCACACAGGAAGAATAGATATTTATGTCACCCATCATCACTGTTATTAAGCTAACGCTGTTTGAGAACCAAAGCAGAAACTCCAAGCATGTTTACTTAAAAACATTAATGTACCTGATGTGTAAAGAAGACTCCCAGTATTCAGATCTTCTCTAAAAATGTTTACAACTTCATATTTTAATAGTGAAAACACCAAATATATTAGAATGTGCAGTGGAAACCATCTTAGCGCTACAGAAGAAGCTAACATCTTCCTTATTTCTGCTCTGGTGGTTCAGCCAATCAGCAACAAGCAAAATAAATGCCGCTCCTGGATTGGCTGGTTTGCAAGTATCAGCCAATAGTATGTCAAGAAGAATTAGGCAAATGTATCTCAGTTTCCTAAGCAATATTTCTTTCTGCTCTCCAAAGAATACACAAATTTTCCACAAATAATCTGGAGTTCAGAGAAAAATCTGTGAATACTGAACTGCAAAAGTTATCATGAATGTTTTCCACTTGTTATTAAACTATTCGTGTTGCAAAAAGACAGACTTGTTAAGAAATTAACTTATTTCCCAGGTTGATGGAAAGAAACAATAGTTTATCCTTTCACTTTCACTAATACTCCACATCAACAGATACAATATTAAAATACGCAGTAAGAATAAGTACAAAATAGGATTTAAATAAGATCATACATAATCAAATATAAATTAATTGCATCATTAAATCTTCAATACCACTGGGATGTCAAGAAAAAGTCATTACCATAATTTCCGGACTGTAAGCCGCGGCTTTTGTCTCGCGCTTTCAGCCCTGCGCCTTATACAATGATGCGGCTTATTTATGCATTTTTTTTCTAACGGCCGCCAGGGGGCGCTCGAGCAGAAAAGGTAAGAGTGAGACAGGTGGAATATATGTGTAGAGGAAGACGCAAGTTTAATGTAACGTAACA
>CAEFZY010036217.1:0-35534 GCA_903066815.1 Brachyrhaphis roseni
AAATAAATTTCCCATTGGAATTAGTATTCTTTTCTTTAAATGAGGAAAGCATGCAGAAAGGGAATGTCTGCGGGGGTTTCATTAGTTGACCTCTACCCCCCCCCCCCCCCCCCCTGCAGGTGCTGTTGGCAGCGGCGGTGTGCACCAAGGCCGGGAAGGCCATTGTGTCGCGGCAGTTTGTGGAAATGACCCGGACGCGGATCGAGGGCCTGCTGGCCGCGTTCCCCAAGCTGATGAACACGGGCAAGCAGCACACCTTTGTGGAAACGGACAGCGTGCGCTACGTGTACCAGCCACTGGAGAAGCTCTACATGGTCCTGATCACCACCAAGAACAGCAACATTCTGGAGGATCTGGAGACACTCAGACTGTTCTCCCGTGTGGTAAGAAAACCCCGGAGGACACTTGGAACATTTAACGTACGCCACCAAAAATGGAATTGGGGATGCTTTTAATAATAATGTGGCAGTTGATGGTTAGATATTTTGGAAGAGCAGAAGTTTTTAAAGTTTAATTCTGCAGCCAGGTGTTTAAACACACACACACATTCATGGGTTTCAGTTGAAAATTTCAAGACTTTTAAAGAGGAAAGGGGATATATTCATATTCTTTCTCTCATTATTGTGGCATTTAGCAAATAGAAATAATTTTGGTGATTCTAAAGCAAGAGAAGTTTAGTCTGGTTTAACTTCAGACAATAAAAAAAATTGTGTGCGACCTTTTATGCAGGTTATGCAACCTTTTGTGGTGTTTCTATCAGAAGTTGTAAGTTTTTGTTGTTCTGGTTAACGAGACCGACGTCTAAACCATGTTGATCCACAGGAGAAGTGAACCTGTTTGTTTAGTCAGTGCCCATCCTCCTCCAGTGCCACATTTTTAGTAAAAGACAAAATGTTTTTCCAAAAACAAAAGTTGTTTTTCACAAAACTTTGAAAACTGTGAAATAGTGTGTTTGTTTGGCAAAAGCTAAAAACACTTGAAAGATTTCACAGTATTTCTTGTCATATTTGGTGATATTATGTTCTGTGAACACATGGATAGATCAGTCAAGAGTTTGAATTCACAGAATGACCTCAGGATGCTCTTCTTCTTTCAGTGTTGGTTGAGTTTCCTGTCTGAATCGGTTCCTCCTTGTTTCTGCTCTGCTCCAGATCCCAGAATACTGTCGTGTGCTGGAGGAGAGTGAAATCTCAGAGCACTGCTTCGACCTCATCTTTGCCTTCGACGAGATTGTGGCACTCGGCTACAGAGAAAATGTCAACCTGGCTCAGATCCGTACCTTCACAGAGATGGACTCCCACGAGGAGAAGGTGTTCCGAGCCGTCAGAGAGGTAAGATGCTGGACGTGCATGAAAACTGAGAAAAAAGGAGAAAAGGACTTTGTGAACCGTCGGTAATGTTTTCAGACTCAGGAACGCGAGGCTAAAGCGGAGATGAGGAGGAAAGCAAAGGAGCTGCAGCAGGCCAGGAGAGACGCCGAGCGCTCTGGGAAGAAGGTTCCGGCGTTCGGCGGGTTTGGTAACGTGAGCAGCATGTCCTCAGGGTCCCTCATCACAGACACCATAGTGGAACCTGAGAAACCCAAGATCACACCAGCTCCAGTCCGGTACGGCACCATGAAACGCAAAACGGTCCCCAGCTGAGCATGCAGCTCTCCTCATCGGTCAGCTGATGAGTTGTTTGTTTGTTCCTCCAGATCAAGCGGCCCGAGCAAGGCTCTGAAGCTAGGCGCTAAAGGGAAAGAAGTGGATAACTTTGTTGACCAGCTCAAGTCTGAGGGTGAAACCATCATTTCCTCCTCAGGAAAGAGAGGCTCAGACGTGTCCAAGGTTCTGCCACCGCCAGTCAATGTGGAGAGGTACACACCTCTGGTTCAGAACGGATTCATTTTCCAGTTTTCCTAGATTGATTTTCTTGGTTTTAGCGTAACAAAATCGGTCGATTGGTGTTTAAAGCTGCTGCTGTGTGTGTTCGCTCCTCAGCGTACATCTGCGCGTGGAGGAGAAGATCTCGCTGAGCTGCGGCCGTGATGGCGGCCTGCAGAACATGGAGGTGCTGGGCATGGTGACGCTCCGGGTCACAGACGAGAAGAACGGCCGCATCCGCCTCATCATCAACAACAACGACAACAAGGGGCTGCAGCTTCAGGTGGGTTTGCTGCTGTAGTCCAACTCTATTATTAATACCAATCACTTGGGGTGCACCGATATGAAAACTTGAGCCAATATTGATCTTGCTGTTTTGGCCAATATTTGCCAATATTTACCAATATTGTCTATATGTCTCACAACATCTGCTTCAGTTAAACTCCCTACAATTTGCTGCATTACCTGCACTGTCACTTCACCAAACAAATACCACATGATCTGTGGGGAACAAATATCGGCCGAGTTTTATTTATCAGACTGATACCAACATGTTTAAAAAATGACTAATATGCATACTGACGTTAGTGCCTATATAAAGTCCAGACCTATTCATTCTAATAAACAACACTTTCAGCAAACGTCAGGTATTTGTGTTTACTCTTCTTCCATTTTCATTATTGTACTTAATGATTAATATAATGTGATGCTACACTGTGACAGACCAGAACACATGGATTTTCCAAATTAGAGATTTTGATGTTTATAATTGCAGTAAAACAAATTTTGTCTGAAAACTATGAAAACAGATTTTATCAAATGTGTGGAATATCTGAAATTCTCTGAGTGCAGCAAACTGTAAGGAGAAGCTTGTTGAAGGAAACCCAGATGTTTGACTCAAGTCATACAAGTCAAAGGCAATGTTACCAAATACTGAGGAAATTAATGTAAACCTCTAACTTTGAAGATATTAATAAATTATTCTGAAATATATTATTTCTCTGAATTTTGTGGTATTTAGCAAGTAGAAGTAATTTTAGTTATTCCAACCAACCTAGAAGAGGAGATGTTTGGTCTGATGATAAAAGTATTTTTGTATAGTGTATATAAACTAATGGTTTCGCCTGCTTATGTATTTATTCTTGTTTATGAAAGTGTATTGAACTTTAAAACTCAAATAAGTACTAAATCGGGGTACTTGTACATTAAAATGCACAAAGCATTTCGAACAGATAAAACTCTTTTTGGAAATATTCTCTGGTCTAAATGATAAATTCAGCTTTTCATTAAGACTTTCTTCTACATAAGAAAATGTGCTAAAGTGGCTGTGATCTGCCATATGCTGCTATTTCTGATGTTCCCTCCTAGTTACAGTTCAGCAGTAAAGCTAAAACTTAAACTGTAGACTAAATGATCCACATCCTGTTCAAATTCTGATTGGTAAACTAACTCCAGGTCTCAATGCTGTTGGTTTGCAGACACATCCTAACGTGGACAAGAAGTTATTCACAGCTGATTCGGTGATTGGCCTAAAGAACCCAGAGAAGTCCTTCCCTCTCAATAACGACGTTGGCGTTCTGAAATGGAGACTCCAGACCTCAGACGAGTCCCTCATACCTCTAACCAGTGAGTACATGTTATCCTTCCTGTAGATTATCCAGACTTATTTTAATGTGAGACTGTTTGTCACACAGATGGAAATAACTTAGAAAATCTAACTGGAATGTTTCCATTTCCTTTGATAATGCGATTACTGACTGTAAGGTGTGATCAGCATCAGTTGTCCTCAATAGTCAGAGTAGAGTAGATGTGCTGCTCTCTCATTCAGCTGCTCTGTCTCCCAGTAAACTGCTGGCCTTCAGAAAGCGGCTCTGGCTGCGACGTCAACATCGAGTACGAGCTGCAGGAGGAGAACCTGGAACTGAACGACGTCGTCATCAGCATCCCTGTTCCGTAAGCACCTCAACTCTCCATGGTTATGCTTCGGTTCACGGCAGACAAATTCAATACTCTAAACATAGAACCTTTAATATTACAGCTCTTGACTGTCCAGGAATTAGGAATGTGCAAGTTATTTCTACTTTGACATTTTAATAAATAAAGGATTTATACATTTAGCAGTAGAAAGTAGTTGGAAGTTTGCTTTTGATAGAAAGTAAGTAGTGCTGCAGATAGCGATTATTTTAGTAGTTGATTATTCTCACTATTAATAGGATAAAAAAGATGACACACTGGTGATTTTTGATTCAACCATTTAATCTTATTTTATACATTCAACTATGCAAAATATTCAGCTAAAGAAGAAAATAAACATTTTATTGTCTAAAATGCAGTAACTGCATTCCTTTAGTGAAACCTTGACAGTTTGTAGCAAAAGATGAATCCACAGCTAAAAAAAACTCCTTGTTACATCAACGTGTGGAAAAACTCGACTCTTTCTGCTTGACTTAACATCAACACAGTGAAAGACTGATCTGGAGATTAATTTTTTCAATTAACAGAGTAATAATTGGTCTCAAGTCGCTTAATAGAAGATTTAATTAACACCATTTGAACCAGATGAAGCTAAAACTGCCTACATCAGTTATCAATTAATCATTGACTCTGTAGTAGACGATTATTTGGATAATCAATTAATCATAATTAATCCAGTCGCTTCAGCTCTAGAAATAAGATGGATATCTCTTTAAAAAAAAACAAAATTAAAACCTACAACAATATAAATGTAAATATCAATAACTGGAAATGACCTCAGGTCGCTCTCTGATCCAATGAGACGTCTCTGTGTGTTTGAACCCACTGTGACGGTTTGCGGTCGTTGACATGTGAAGCGCCTGTCTGTCGTCGTCCTCCAGGTCCGGGGTGGGCGCTCCTTTGATCGGAGATCTGGACGGAGAGTACAAACACGACAGCCGGCGGAACGTCCTGGAGTGGTGCCTACCAGTCATCGATGCCAACAACAAAACCGGCAGCCTGGAATTCAGCATCGCCGGGCAGCCCAATGATTTCTTTCCCATCAATGTGTCCTTCGTGTCCAAGCGCAACTACTGTGACATTCAGGTGAGCTCCCGATGAAGGTGCAGCCTTTTCTTAAGAAGCTTCGGTTCAGTAGTTTTAGATGAAATGAGTGCCGTAACAGTGGAGATAGTAAAAAATTGGCACAGTAAAAAATTGGCACATAGATTGGAAGAGGGAGTTTGAAGCTGCTGGATGAAGAGGTCTGTGTTGGCTCTGTAATGTGGTTATTTGGAGCCGTGTTGGTTTGGGAAATGGCTCGCTGCTGAGACACGACCACGAAGCCCTCACACCTGTGAAATAATGAGATATCTGTAATGTTTCACTTCGAGTCATCCTTGATAACATCAATGAACCTGTCAGAATTTTTGTGTGAAGTGACTTCAAATAACTAGGGCTGCACCAACTTATACAAATTATATTTTTTGACAGACAATTCTGTTGAGAGACATAATAATCCATTTTATATATAGTATTGGTTGTTTATTTCCTTTTTATTCATTTGTTTCTGGTTGTGTTTTATTATATTAATTTAAAAACATCTTCCAGTTCTAGTTTGTGTTCTGTACAAAATGACAGAGTGAGACTGAACTTTCAATATTGTACCATTATAAACATATTTCTTGAAAATGGTCTCAAAATAACAATATTTATTAGGTTTGTCACATAAACCAGCAAATCAATAAATTGCATGAAAAATTAAAACAAGCTCAATTTCCGTTTTCATTAATTATCGTTTTTCTCTTTTATCGCTGACTTTCAACCAAAAACTGGATGATAAAAGTCTTCAGTTTTTGTCTCAACCACACAGTTTTTTCTTTGGTTTTTTTTTTTTTTTTTGAAGACTTCAGTTTCTATTTTCTCCCATTGAAAACAAAGTTTAAACATTTCGTGTGAAATGTTGGTTATCACAGACGTGACCATCATGTGACAAGTTACAGAATTTCATGTAACATGTAATTCATATTTTTAAAAAATTAATTGAAAAATTCTTTAGAAATGTAAAAAATTTTTCTTTGTCATTTTCAATGACATCGATAGAAAATATTGTTGCAGAAATTCTTCCATGTTAAAGAAAATTAACCCCCTACTTTTTTCTTTCTTTTTTTCCTCTTAGGTTACCAAAGTGTCTCATGTAGATGGCGACAGCTCTGTCAGATTCTCTTCAGAAACCTCCTTTGTTGTTGACAAATATGTAATTGAGTAAAGATATTGGAAGAAAATGACAGGATAAAAAAAAAATAAAGCACCATTTACAAAAAAAAGTCCAAATCTATGCTACAGAGAAAGATCGACGATTTCCAGCCTGCTGCCCATGTGTATCATCAGACTGTTCACAGACAGGACGCCTGCCAGCGCCATGGCAACGGCACCTCCTGTGGGGAAGAGCAGCAGCAGCAGCGTGGTGTATTTATGTTTGTATGACAGAGGATCATCTATATATAGAGTTAATTGAACAGGAATAAAACCAACACACAACTTCTCTTTCCACTAATGCTGTGGTGCAGAACTGTACAGAGGATGAGTAGAGGATGACTGTGGGGATGAAGGAGAGGCTAGCTGTGTCAGTAAGTGCAGGTGGAGGAACAGCAGGACCTTAGCGCTGCTAGCTTAGCTCCGCCCCCTCCCCGATCATCATGCGTCCTCCACAGATGGCCTGTGTCTCTCTCTCTCTCTCTCTCACTCTCACTCTCACTCTCACTCTCACTCTCACTCTCTCACTCTCACTCTCACACTGCAGTGATTATGGAACGGGTTCTTTTCTTCTCCCCCCTTACTGTAGCTGTCTCTTTCTCATGTGTAATTGTTAAGCTCTTGTGACTTTCTGTCTTCATAGCTCAGATTTTCCATTTCCTGGGGAACGTAAACAAAAGCTCGTCTTTCTGCTTTTGCTCGTCTTTTCTACTATTGCTCATTCTGACCACTGCTCAGCTGGGTGAATTTGGCAGGACGTTGTAAAGGATTGTCAACAACACACCTATCGGTAAAATCATTAAACTTTCCCACCATGTTGTTTTTGGAACACCATTAAACCACTCCTCCCCTCGTCTACAAGGGACGCCATGTTTAATTGTGCTCCATTTGAGTTCAGAGATGAACCCTGAGATTTCACACTTCAAGGGTTTAAAATCAGATTCAGCCGTTATTTTACCCCGACCTTATATTTCCCGTCAGCAGGGGGGCTTACTGCACCTCCCCCCCACTGTAAGCTGTAATGCTCCTCCAACCAGTCATCCTTTACTTACGTCGTCAAAGAGCGTCAACATTATACATGAAGTAAAATTTGTCTTTTATGTTTTTGTTGTTTTTCTTTTACTTCTACTCCCTCCTTTCCCGCCCCTCAATTTCAATTTAGCAATGGTTGTGTGGATGTGGGGTCAACAATGACCAGAAACAACTTTTCTTTTCTTTTTTAACAAAATTGCAGAAGGGGAATCCTGACATTCCAGTGTAAAACTAGAAAAAAAAAAGAAACTTTAATGGAATAAAATGTATTATTAAAACTGTAAGGTGGACTTGGTCTTAATGAGCCTTTATTCCATCAAGTGGTCTAGCAGAAAGTTGCTAACATCATTTTTGCATTTTCCTACCAGCAAACCTGGGGTTTATGCCAAATAATACCAAAGGTTAAATTTATGACCTACATATAAAATGCTGTTGAGTTGTGAGAAATTCTCCACTCGTGAAGCGTTATGCTAAATGTTATTACAGAAAAATGCACCAGAGTTGACAGGAAGACCTGTAAAGGAATTCTGTGACAATACTTGACAATGGATGTTCAGACGTAGTTTAAGAATGGGCAGATATTTCACATATAATGTTACTTCTTTATCAAAACATACTTGGATTGATTCTTTCATTCATGTTTGAGGAGTCATTGGATCTCCTGTGGCAACCATTCAGAGGTGCTTAAACACCTGCCTTCACCAAGCCCTGCCCACTTACCCAGAGCTCCTCCTTGGACCTGCATCTCTCATCCACAGAGCGGGATCCTCAACTACTTCAGTCCAATGCTCCTACGATTGGTTGTAAGCTGCATAATGAGAAGTGCTGTGATGATGAGCTGAAGGAGTTGGAAACTTGGAGACAAAGACCGAATTCCATGGTGTCGAATGTCTTTTACTTTTATCTGTACAACATTTTTATAACAACTGAAGGTAAAATGGTTCTGTGTGTCTGGAAAATACATACCGCCCCTTCAAAGAATACAAAAAAGCTAAAGACAAAACCAGCTATGTTCATCATCATACGATTTCCTGATTGACAGCTTTGGTTTGTCATGTCATCTGTACGTCCTCAGTGAGTCATTAAAAATTCTTTTCAGATGTTACGTTGCCATCGCAAAGACCCAGAGGCAACATGGAACTGTGCAACACATTCAGGGAGAAGCTTCCACGTCTTTTAGATTATGAAAAATGTATGAAGGCAGCCATGTTTTAAGTATTAAGCAAAGGGTGTGAATACTTGTGAAAATGGGATTTCTTGGTTTTCTATTTTGAATACATTTCCAAAAAATCTCAGCTTTTCTCAACATTTTCATAATGGGGGTATTTTTGTGTAAAATGCTGAGGAAAGAGCTTTTTTATCCATCCATGACATAAACACTTAAGCACCATGAATGCTGTCCAAATGTTGTACAGCCGTTTTCTGGATTATAATTTCTGCTACTAAACTGAACTTTGAAAACTGTTTCTCCAGTTTACCCAAAGTAAAGACCCTAGTTCCACCACAATAGCATCTCATTTTACTTCTAAATCAGAAGCTGCACTGTAGATACCAACTATAGCAGCATTAGCCACTAATGGTTTGTAACCATATTTTGTCATAGCTCACAGCACACCCGTTGACTGAAAAATGAAATCAAACAAAGGAAAACATGTTCGGGGAACAAGTTACAGATCCCTTTTTTTCTTGCTGTACCCCCATATGCTGTGACTCCCTGGGCAGAGAGCCACGTCATTTATATACTGAAATCTGCCAGTGCTCACCAATTCTTAGTTGCTTAATTTAAACTCACCAACAGGTTTTCTTTTAGCCTCTGCCAAGTGAATTCATATTTGGTGTTTAACCTTTTAAAACAGATTTCACTTTTCTACCTGCTCCAAACACAACTTCAAAGAATCTCATCAGCAGCCATGAGGATGAAGGTGAGACAGATGCTCAGTGGAGACGCTACAGGCCAACAGATGGGTAAATGATGGCAGATGAAGAGGGATGGGGTGGGATCAGGGGGCCACTTTAGGGTCACTGGGGTCAGCTGCAAGGCAGTCAGCAGCCATGCCTGGGTTGAGGAGGGAGGGGTTGGTGTTAATAGCCAACCATAAACAGAGGGTGTGCTCTTTACGAATGAATGAGCTGGCTGATAAAACTCTCAGTGGAGTAGGCGGAAGGGGCGGGCAGACTGTTGTCTCTGTTCTGTTAAAGCACACCGGCAGGGTCACAGCGTCCATCTGCAGGCTTTGACTGGATCAGGACCGACTGGCAGGAACTTTGGTTAATGGAGTTTTGTCCTTCCAGAATGGAACTGGAGAGTGGAAAACTTCTCTAACATCTGACCCAGCTGTTAGCATCCGCCTCACCTGCTACTGAAGGATGATGGTCAAGAAAGTACGTTTCAAGGTAAGGAAATCCGTTCGAGTCACAACTGATTCTGTTTTCTATGGGCGACGACCGACTGTTTTTAAATATTAAATATGTCTGTTTGTGACTTCTTCATGGGAAGAGAGAAAACCAACTATCCACCAGTGCCAGAAGAAATTGCTACAACCAGAAACCTGTTGTTTGATATCTCATAATCCACCTGTAAGGTGGAGGTTTTGCGTTCCGTCCCTTTAAGGAGCAGCAGCAGACTGCTGTTGGGTCTCCTGCCTCAGGTTGAGCAGCAGTTCAAAGGGAGAAGCTGCCGCTCGGTCTGAGCACTGACACCGAGGGGATAATTATTGGTCAGCTCCAGGATCTGCTGCCTCTCAACAGAGTTATGTGTCTCTCTAAATGGAAAGCTCCATTTAGAATGTAGAAATGCCAGTGAGATCAGCATCAGTTCGCCCACACTTCCTCCTTTCCTCCCCAAAATGGTTTCAGAGTCATTTTTGCGTTTCTTAGAAAACACAATCACAGTCTGGTAGCTGATCCATAGGAAATGATGATGACATGCTGATTCATGTATCTGGTAAAACTCGCTGCTAAGGTCAGATTTACTTAAAAGTGTCAGAACTTTGTGTTTATTCCTGTATTCTAAGAAAACAACATCTGTTTAAAAAAAATTTTGTTTGTTTGGATATTAATGCATTTGAAAAGGTTTAAAAGTGATGTTAAAATTATTTCCAACAAAATAAATGACCCTTATCTGGTTAAAGTTCTGCTCAGAGATCAGCTGTTCTGACCATCCGCTCAAAGGTGACACTTCCTGAGCTGAGTGATTGTGTTCAGAAAGCAACAGTTCTTTAGTTCCTTTATTAACAGAAAGATTAATAAGAACCAGCCACAGCTCCTTGTTGTGTTTTTCTTTGTTTTGTTTTTTTTCTTCTTCTTCTTTTTGTGAAAATAGAAATATAAGAGTGATGTAGCATTTTACAGGTTGGACAGATTATTTTAAATTCTATCCCAATCAATGGAAGCTAAAATTAGAAGAAAAAAAAATATTTCTCTTCCATTTTCATAAAACCTCTCACTGCAACAGTTTGGCTCAACTGAGTGCTTTTCTCCCCACTAAATATTAACAACAAGTCCAATAGATAGTATTTTGGAAACAGTCTCTAGTGGTACTATGTCCAAATTTTTTTGTCTGCTGAGTCAGGTGCTTCAGGCTTTTGCTGTAGGACTGTATACCCTGTGCCTTCTGAAAAAAAGCATTATCACAGTATGATGCTGCCACCGCTAGGAATGCACAATATAACGGCACCAACATCGTAACCGGCCGATATTTGTCATATTTATCGGCATCGATCGTATAAATAAAACTGGGTCAGTTTCATTTCCATCTTGTCGCTGTTTGTTTTGTGGGGGGGGTTAGGGGAGGGGGTTCATGTGACTGTGATGCAGCAAAGGATTGTGGGGAGTTTAACATAAGCAGAGAAGCGTTGGTGAAGTCAGCAGTGTGGTCGTTTTTTTTCAAGATAAGAGTAGTGAAATATAGATAATATTAGTAAATATTGGTGATCGGCCATAGCAGCAATATTGCTATTGGCCCAGATTTTCATATGGTGGCATTCCTAGCCACGGCCCTGATAAAATCATGCTGTGGGCTTTCAATCCCCACATAAGTCATGTAACAGACTCAGGTGTCTACTGCCTTCGCTCAGCATTTATGTAGAATCAGAAAGTGCATGAAACACTTACATATGTATTTATAGCACTCTGCAGATCAAAGATAAAGTTTTTATAAAAGTCGAAAGCACTTTAAAGCATGTGTTTATTACCAACTATATAGATCTATTATATTTATTGCATCCCTTTTCTTCCTTTCTTTCTTTCCTTTATGGCCTTTTTAAGATCTTTTTGCCACTTGTCAGCATCAACTATTTTAACATCTATATTAGTTTCTTAAAGGTCAAAGTGCACAGTGGGACACAAGATGATTACCTGCAGACATTTTGTACTGTGTGAGTTTTGGTGATTTTCCTCACAGCACCAACCAGTATCCTGAATGAAAGCCCTCCAGGGAGTGAGGCGGAGGCTGGAAGGAAATTGGACGAATTCTGTATCCATATGTGGAATTTCCTCCCGTTGACTGTTGAAACAGCGGGAAGCTTTTTCTTGGGTTTCTCCTCACACTGCCACGCCATGTTACATCCCTCACCTCAGTCTCCATGGGAAAGACGGTCAGCTGAGACCCAGATATTGATCATTTTTAAATATCTTGTGTTTGCAATTTGTGTCCAAACCCATCTACTGTAGACCTCAGTAAGAACAGCCTCTGAACATTTCTGAGCGCAGCATACTGGTATGTATGGAGATAGCAAAACAAGAAGGATTGCATTTCTGCCAAGAAATGTCAGACATTTTCTGAAAAAAATAAATAAAGGAAATTTCTGTGTGAAAATCTTTAGAAACTGCTAGAAACAAAACTCAGAAAAGCTTAAGTTGTCTCAGAAAATTTTTCTAGAAAATTTCTAGAAATATTTTTAGAAAAATACATGAAAATTTCAAAGATTGAAAAGCCACACATGTGCTAGAAAAAAGAAATTCTTAATCTCATTTTTTTCTTTCTTTTTTTTGTCTAGCAAATTTTGACATTTAAAACTCAGGAATTTGTGTTTTTTGTAGGAATTTTCTGAAATTAATCTGAAACTTGCTGTCATTTTTTTTTCTCAAGCAAATATTCTAATTGTCAAACTCAGAATTTTCTTGTGTTTTTAGAAAATTTGTAAACTTTTTGATACATCTCAAAATTTCTTAATTTTTCTGCGGAAATGTTCTCTTTTCTATCTACAATGGCCACACCGCGCCATCGCAGTTAACAGCCACTAGATGGCAGTGCTGCTCTGCTGACCACCTCAGGAATGTTCCGCTTGAAGTCTTCAGACCTCCAGAGCAGCAGCTCACACAAAACACTTTAGTCTGAACTAAATTTCCGGTGTTGGTTGTTGAGCCCAGGGTCGACCTTTCAACTCTGCGAGGCAGAATGTGCCCTAAAGCAAGATGTGGCGGTCTCTAATTGGTCTGTCTCATCAAAGGTAGTTCATCCTGGCTGTGACTCCTCTCTGCTGTTTGACTTGCCTTTTCTGTTGACGATATCAGAAGTGTGGAGGGATGGTGTGAGATATTTCATTCACCCAGTGAGCAGCTCCAGTCCTCTGGAGTCGGCGCCCACTAAGGCCTTTGATGTTCATAATGAGCGACTCCCTCTGCTCAGCCCTGCAGCACTGCGCTGTATGTTTCTATAAAGGAGTTGAATGGGTGCGTGGGTGCTGGGGCAAGAGTGCGACAGAATCCAACGTGCTTTTCATTAGAGATGAAAGGACGGAGAGTTTTTACTGTCTCAGACGTCTGTTTATGCCAAGTGTGAGTGGGTGGATGTGTGTGTTTAAATTAAAGGAGAAACTTCCCTTGGATCCCTAGTGATTTGTATGTTACCTGTGGGCTCGTCTGCGTATACGGTGGCTGCCCTGCATGTGTGCTGCCTTCTTTCTGCTCCCACAACAAAGAAACAGGTCTTTATTGGGATGCATTGTTCCGTCCCCACAGGTGGTGAGAGGAAATAGTAAAACACCATTCACAGCTGTCATGGCTCTGTACCTCAAAGACTATTGTCTGAAGATATTGTTGAAAATGGCACCCTTACTAAAAACTATGGTTATGGCTGTGTTACTGTGTTCTTATATCGGGTCTCCTCAGGATTCTTCAAGTAATGTCCAGATTCATGATGTCAGAGTCTTGGAACTCTCTAAGTAAAGAAATTAGATGCTCTGGTCAGACAAGACAAAAACTGACCTTTGTCCCCAACATTAAAAATGTTGTGTGGTAGAAAACCTAAAATTTCACATCTTAAACACATCATCCCTTTTGTGAAACATAGTGGTGGTAGCATTATGGTGTGGGAGGATTTTCTTAGTGACAGAAAAGAAACCACTGATGGGAAACTCATTGGAGCTAAATACAGGACGATACTGGGAGGAAACCAGTTAGAAGCTGAAAAAGACTTGAGACTGAGGTGGAGCTTCTCTTTCCAGCAGGAGGACAATGACTCCTGCTGGAAGTCATTAAAGGATCTTCATGTGTTATAATGGCCAAGTCATTGGCCATTATATTATTTTATTAGGTGTCAGAGTACACACCTAATACAATCAGGAATCTGTGGTGACATTGGAAAAATACTGCTAAAAGGCATTTGCTGTCCAATCTGACTGAGTTTAAGCAATTTACAATGAAGAATGGGAAACAGTTCTACCCCTTGGGTGTGCAAAGCGGATAGAAACATGTGCCAACAACTTTGTGGAACTCTAAAGGCCCGTAAAGCTTCTGAAAGTAGCTACTGCCAGACTAAAACCAGCTCGACCAATCAGAACCCTTTAAGGAGTCTTGCATGATCGGACCAAAGTCAAACTATCCATGCATGGTCACATGGTTGCGGGATGTTTGTTTTCACACACAACCTTCTACGTCAACAAGATGCACTGAGCCCTCAGCAGTGATCATGGTAGAAAGGAATGATTATTACAAGTTCACAAGTTTGGAGGACCTGCGATGGACTGGCGACCTGTCCATGGTGTACCCCGCCTCTCGCCTGTTGACAGTTGGAGACAGGCACCAGCACCCCTCTGGGATAAGGGTGTAAGAAAGTGGGTTGATGGAAGTTTGGAGGAGGAGGAAATAACGATTGATGATCAGTTAGGCTTTCATTGTATTCTCTGTTTTTGGAAGCCAACAATAGGAACAGAAGGCGTCTGTGTAACATTCCCCAACCACAGCGAACCTGAACTGAATTCAGTGTTTGGGCTAAGCAGTACATACTTCTTTATGGTGTTGGACAAATGCACCTGCTGATGGAAGTTGAGTTGTTGTGGCTGTTTTCCGCAAAAACCAACAAACCTTTGGAATTCTGACCCATCACAGTAGTAAAGAGTGGGGCGAGAAGTTTGTTTAGATGGGTTGTGACAAGAAGAAGTAGACGACATGAGGCTGAGAACAAGATAATGCGATTTTTGTCATGGCAATGAGAACTGATTTTGGAGCTTCATGCAGAACCCTTAAGAGAAATTCACAGAACTATTGATTTGGGGTGGCACATGGTGTGTCCAAAGTCAGTCCTGGAGGGCCTGCATCCTGCATGTTTTAGTTCTCTCCCTGGTTTAACGCACCTGCATCAAATGGTGGCTCGTTAGAAGACCTAAGAAGAACACTGACATTCCGAAAAGGTTGTGACTACCACCAGGGAGAGAACTAAAACATGCAGGATGTCGGCCCTCCAGGACCGACTTTGGGCACCCCTGGTGTAGAGGTACAGCGGGCGCCACTCATGCTATTAGACCTTGAAGCCGCTCTGCATTGTTTGATTTCCAACCTTGGAACCTTTCTTGCATGTCTTCACCCCTTCTCTCTCTCCACCAATATCCCATTTGATTACTGCAAAAAACTGCCACTAGTGCCACAAAAATCTTTAGCAAACAAGGTATGCTGATTTAACATTTTCTTAAGTTGCTTACAGAACTGCTGACACTTGTGTTACATTTTGGCTGAAGTGCATTTGGCTGAATAGGAATTTTTCGGAGCTGTTATTATTGCTGGGTACTCTTCGTCTGCTGACTACTTGGTAATTTTGTGTGACTTGTGTTTTCATGCCTGTCTGTTCAACGGACAAATAGACACCACAACCTGTGAGAAAGACTGTTGCTAACTAGAATCAACAGTTGTCTGAAAAGACAAAACCAAATGTCAGCTACAGGACTGAGGTTTGAGAGATGGATCCCATGCTGCTGGACAGGCTGAAGATGTGATGATCATGGTGGGAGGTAGAGCACTGCTTGTTTCTACAATGAACAAAAAGCAGAACGGGAGTTCAGCAGTCATCTTGGTTCTGATTTACACCCTATCAACCCATACCGATAACTTCCAGCTCAGTGTCTGCTGAAAACATTTCCCACCAGCTGCCTTTATATCTGCAGAATTCCTGTGAGGCTGGGAGATGTTAGCCTGGTCGGGATGTTTATGTAAGTGACAGGCCAGCTGTGTGATTTAGGCTGACAGATGAATGCACTTTACCTAAATCATGTTAAATCCCACCCAGGCTTCCAGGAATGTTAGGTATGTGCAGTTTGTCACATCCAGAAGGAAGCTTTTCTTGGATCAGGACATTGAGTCTATAAAGTGTACACACAGCAGTTCTAACTGGGCTTTAAACATCATTCTGGTATAACTCTAAATGACCAGTTTGGTTAGAGTCTGAGGCTGCTCTGCTGCCCACAAACACAAACTACGACAAGATGAAAAAGCAGTAACATTATGAATATTTCTCTTTTTTAGGTCCTGACTATTTAGAGAAAGTATGCTTCACTTTCTTAGCCACAACAAACACATTTGATCCCCTCCATTATAGCTGTTGGACTGTCCAGAATGAATCTACCATTGTGGTCAGTTTTATAGGCGTCTGGAAGAGTTCAACAATCCTTTACACCAAATCTTACGGGTATTTTTGGATCTTGTGTCCAACATGCACAGAATCATCTCAATGTATCTTAAACTTGGAAATATGTGCAAGTTCAAAGCACAATGTAGTTATGCTATGCTAATGCTAATTGATGTAACAAAGACCACCTTGATCTGACTCAGACTGAGTTGAGATGGAGACCAGAGGATACCACCATGAAGACAAGACCAACACTGCAGGGAAAGCTAACTGGTTGCATTGAGCGCTAGGTGTTCAGTTAGCTGTACTGTCACAACAAGGCTAACCTGAACTTGTAATCCACTTGCGTGGCTAATAAATCTAAAAGTTGGTAACAAGTTAAACAGACAAACCAGACGACCTTGAAGAATGCATACATCTAGCTAAATGTTAACTGACTTAGCATCAGTCAGCATTTAGGCTCAGAGTTAATTTTGCATTCTTTCTTTCTCCATCTGTCCGTCATTTTCTGCTTAATGTGGGGTCGGTCAGAATCCCTTTGCTTTCTGTCTGAACTATTAAAAGCATATTCAGTAAGATAAACTCAACAGCAGAATTTCTATTCATATTTCTGTCGTAAAGGTAAAAAATTGGCCCTGTTATTTATTGCTTTTGTTTGTGGATGTGGGTTGTGAGTCAGATTTATGGGTGTACCAGAGGTACACAAAGGTTCCCACCAGAACCTTTGTGCATTAAAAAAAATCAGATTAATTGTCTTAAACATTCTTAACACATTTAAAATCTGTTTAGCTAATTAATCATAATTAATGAGTTATAGTTCCAGCCCTAGTTTGCAGGCAAGATTCTGGTTCTTTTGAAGCTCCTAACAGAGCCCACTTTAAAGAAAATTCTTTAGCATTCTATTAATATCAGCAGAAACAGCAATGGGTTTTGCTGGCTAACCATATCTAACGCCTGTCTATCTAGAGTTGTTGTATGCTGGTTTCCTGGGTCAGAATGTCTCTATCAGAAAGAAAATGTTGTTCACTATAACAGTGCTGCCAGTGTGTGAGCGTACGTGGCTGTTTTCCAGCGAACATTTACCCCCTGACTGTATTCCGCTCATTTTCAGCACCATGTTTACCTATGAGTCCAGGCTCAGGTTAACGTTTGTGGGGAACAACACGGCATTTCTTCATCCAGAAGAATGAACGCCTTGTGTCTCCCTGCTGAAGGAACCCTGAGTGTTGGCACGGTGAGGGTACAGTGTGTGTGTATGTGTGTGTGGAGATGGGTGGAGGACTGGTAATGCCGAGGGAGAGAGAGAAAGCAGGAGCATGTGAATGAGAGGAGAGGCGGTGGGAGCAGCAGCAGCCAGACAGACAGAGTGTGTCAGAAGAGTTTCAGCCACATGGCTTCAGATCGGTGTGTGTGTTATGACAGCCAGTTACACACTGGGTGAATGTGTGTGTCAAGCAGAGACAGTGAGGGAGAGGAGCTAACAGAGATCAGGAGTCTTCCTCTCTGGATCCCAGTCAGAGTTGTTGGGTTTTGGGACAACGGACTGGTCGCTTAAACCTGTCAGAGCGGACGGCCTGCAACACCGATCACCCACCAGGTAAAACACACCCATTACCTGACCACAGCCAAAGGATCACTGCTGTTTGAAAGCTGGCTTTAGCCTTCTGAGGAACTAGGAGTGTGTGATCATCCTGATGTGTGTGTGCAGGTGGACGTGGTGACAGTTTGCACACTAAAAGCCTGCGTGTCTTCTTTTAACGGAGTGAAAGTTTTGCCTTTTATGCCCTGGTTTGTTACGTTCCCCTTTATTTTTGGGTGAGGAAGCAGCCACAGAGCTGAGGAATAATACTGGCTTCTGTACAGGAATTCTTTGTGCGGCTGCTTGTGATGTTTTCTTGGCAAAGTGTCGCCTTCGGTTACATTTTCCAGTTGTACTTATCACACTGTTATCAGAGAGAGCTTTATGTAGCCAGTGATGTCTTGCCTGAAGACTTGAGAAGCATGTGGGTGTGACGCCGAATTGGAGAGCTGCTGTTTTTACAATGATTACCCAAAAGAGACACCCTTTATTGGTACTAAGGATCAACCTGGAGCAGCTGGAGGAGTTCAGACTAAAGCTGTCCTTGGTTTATGAGTGACAGACACAACAGTCTTGAACAGGCTGAGAAGTCGCTCTGCTATGAAGTCAGAGAGTGGCGGATGAGATAAAGTGTTCCCTAACACACCAGCCTGCCAAAAAGGTATTTGCTCTCTTGAAAATGTGGAAAAGTTTTACAAATGATTTCGTTCGTTAAGGCAAAAGGTCTTCCAAATCACCATGGCTCATTTTGAAAAAGTAATTGCCACTAAGTAACCACAATTTTTGGTAAATTCATTCCAATTTCACCAGGCTCTTTCCGGATCAATTACTGCCAGACTTGTGCAGTAGAAATTGACTCAAATAGAACCTGTTTGACAACATGAAATTGACAGTGCAATTTTAAAAAGCGATACATCGTGCCAAGATCTGAAGAATATTTCACTTAGATTTTTTCTATGGAAATTACTGCAATGCCTTTTCTAAGGCTTTTGGTATCTAGAGAACAGCAACAGCTGAGTTTCTGTTGGAGCTTTTTCAGTATTCAGCTAATGTCGAAAAAACACAATTTTGCAATTGTGTTGTTCCTCTTGTCTTCTTCGTAGTTTGCACTAGTGGCAGCATCCGGTTGTTGATCATGTGACTCATGTGATGCAAAAAAAGTGTTTCCATTTCAGTTTTGCAAAACAACCCAATTTTGATATGACCAAAAACCACCTTACCCTAGTGCCAAAAGCTTTTATCAAAAAAGGAGAGTTTTTTCAACACTGTCATGTTTCCATTAATAATTTTATTTATTTGTTTTTTTCAAATTGTGCAATAATATGTGCAATGGAAATGCAGCTATTGATTGTTTTGAGCGATAAATCCCTTAAACTTGAGATTGACTATGTGGATTTTTGGGGAAACTGTTGTTGGGGTTTTACATTAGAGCTGTGGATTCAACACTTTTTAATGACAAGCTCAGCACCTGATGAACTGTGCGATGCTGTCAGACCTCTGCGCCTTATCCAGGGAGACCAGTGGATACAAATAAGTTTGAGGCTGCTGGATACAAAACACAAATTGACTCGTGTGATTCCAATTTTCACAATTTTAAGGTCAATAGCAGCAAAGCTAGTTGGAATCATAACCCATAAAAATGGAGCGTGCAGTAGAGAATCTCTCCAGGCGTATCTGACTTAACAAATTGCATATTCTGTTATTTTTGAATTCCACTTTTACTCTGATCTTCCCTTTTGCCAGGAGCATGTTGTTGACGTAGCTGGGTTGACACCGCCACTCTAACCCCCTGTTTTTCCGCCATGCCCGAACATTGGCTGCTTTATGGACCCAGGGACCCGTGCACAGAGTATGCTGTTGTTCGAAGCGCCCAACCAATGCTGAGCTGCTCCACATTTTTTCGGTAGCTGCCAGAGAAAACGGCTGTGCACAGTCTCCAAAGTGCAGCCGCTCTCCAGCTTGTGATAATAAATCCTTTGTTACAGGGAGCTCATTCTGCTGAGAGAATAATCAGACCAACACAGAGGCGCTCTATCTACCGGCCCATCCCCGGTCCCCAGCCTCCAAACATCTAACCAACCCTTGTCTCTCCCACATTCACCCTCTGTTGGGTCCTAATGCCTCCTCTGGTTGCTCTCTCTTTTCTTATTTTAGCTGCTAATGATATTAGTGACATTGATTATGATCAAGCAAAAGGTGCTGCTGGATGTCCAGAATACTGTCATAATGTTCATGTCATTTCTCCGTATTACTTCGGCACAGTGAAGTCCTTTTCAGCAAAGTCCCTCAAAGTTTCAATCAATCAGTAATCTTTATTGTCATTACAGAAACCATATGATAAAAATTACATGGACTATAACTTATTGACCTGGAGGTTCTGGGTTTGAAACCATTCCGTTGGGCTTTGTATGTTCTCCTGTCTGGATGTTTAAAATGATGCCATTAAGGCAACATTTACACGAGTTCACTGCTTGGAAACTGACGGTATTTTCAGATGTTTATTAGGAAAATGTTCCACGTTTTGTCGGCACCGCCAACACGTCTTCAATCAGCCATAGTTGTCATGCCCGGTCACTACATGGGTCTGTAATTTTAGCATGTTGTTGAACATGCTTGCGCAACCCTAACCCTAGCCTCCACCGTAAACAGAAACCCCATCTGCTCACATAACACAAATATTAATGAGCGTCTGGATCGCAACTAAAATACAATTTAGTTAAAGAGTTTCAATGTGTGTGTGCATGATTATTGGCCGTTTGTGTCTCTGTCTTATTCTGACTGGAGTCCCACTCTTGTCCAGTTGTCTCATTGGTTGTTTCTAACTGTGCAGTGCATTTCTGCAGATGGCAGTATGACCACAGCGAAGAGGCAAAGAGGCTTGATTTTTTTCACGATATATATGTCTCATATTCTACTGCCAGGATATTATGACAGTCTTTTTTAAAAATAAAAAAGTCACCTTTAAGAGTGTAATCATGCCAAAATACCAAAACAAATAATTTATGAGGTATTTTTCTCACACTATCCATGAAACCAGGTTTCTTACAGTTACCAGATGGTTCCACTAGGGGGCACATCAGCAGGACTTATAAGGTAACAGAACATCATAATGCAATATCATACGTGTCTGTATCAGATTACACGAGGTCATGCATCAAGTAGTTGGTACTGTCTTTCAGAGATTATGAAAATGTCAACATTCTTTCTGCATGAGCCAATCACCAGCTCTGATGAAAGCAGCTGAATGTTCAGCAGCAAATGCCACCAGATAAAGCTGGATGTTGTATCAAAGCAAAGTCTGACTCATTTATAACAGATGCACAGACTCTGGCTGCTGCTGCTGCTCCACTGGTAGCCCTGGTGATAGTACAAGACCGACTCTTTGGAGGTGAACAGTTCTTTTCAAGCCCAGTGTGACCCAGCACCAACAACCAGTCACACAGAATAGCATGAAAATGTCAAAAGATCAGAGGTCATTTTAGTTCTGATATGCTACAATTGCCTTCTTTCTTCTTCTGCTTCACACAAACTGAACACACATGTCTCTCACTCCATCAGAAAGCATGTCATCTGCAGCCCCTGGTTTGACCTCTGTAGATTCCACTCCCTTTTATTCCTCTCTCTCCTCCCTCGCTACTTCCTCCCTTCATTGTCTTTTGTCTTTCATGTGCAGAAAGCCTTCAGGCCAAAGGTCCAAACGCTGCTCAGATCACGGTCACTTTGATGCTCACGGCTCTCTGAAAGGAGTCATTAAAAACATCGTTCTAACAAAAATATACTTTGTTTTTTTTTAACTACAAGTGAATATACAACAAACACAACCATTTCCCCAAGGAGTTGTTATGGTAGCAAAGGATTTTTTGGCTTGTAAAGGATGAGCTCATTGTAAATTGACTCTAAATATATCAAGAAGTCATCACAACATGGCTCCTCTATTGACCCTTTAACTACATTTTTACCAGTGTTGCACTGAGAAATAGCTCCTATAATGAGCTCAGCTGATGTGCAGCTTCACCAGGTGTTTGCTAAATCCTGCTGGATAGTCTGAAGGAGCTAGCCAGCAGCTAGCTCCTTCAGGAAACTGCTTGGAAACTTCAGTTTCGGATGCTTGGAAACTGCAATGTCCGCCCAGGCGTTTTGAACAGCTGAATGGTTGCCATGGAGATTCAAACATTTCTCAAAGCAAAGTTCATAAAAGTCAATTTTACATAATACTGCCCCTTTAACACATCCATGAAGAGAACCATAGTGAAAACACAGAGAATGTGTGTTCACTCTGGATGTTGTGCATGTTTTCCACTGACGGCACTATGAGGAAGTTGGGTAAGTTTTTCCAGAGGCTGCTGAATGTCCTCACAGTGTTATGGATGCTGACTGACAGGACAATACAAAGAGACACTCAGAGCCGCTTGGCTGTCTGCGAGCATGTCTGCTGTTTGGATCAGCTTCCATGACTCAAAGGGATATCCCACGCTGAATCCCCTCCCCTCCGTTTCCCTTTCTTCCCTACCCCAGCCTCCACCCCCTCACTGTCACTCCCTTCTTTTTCTTAGTTTACCACCAAACAATGTTCATACTTCAGTGTGCTTTTAAAGATGTGGAAGGTTTTTGAAGCCTACGTCTGAAATGAGCTGACAAGAGAAGCATAGCATCAAACCTTGAAGAAGAGGATTGAGGAGAGTTGGTGAGTCGCACTACTGTTGTGAGAGAGTGTGTGGGTGTGTGTTTGTGTGTGTTACATGGTGTGGAAGTCAAAGCTGTGCCTTCAGGCTGCCAGAAGGAGAGCAACATGGTGTTGTGTTTGTTTTGGAGACAAAACGGAGGACGTATGAACATGTTCTACAAACGCAGGTGGAGCTGGGCGGGGGATGAACGCACAAATCTGTTGTTAAAGATAACCACTGTGTTCTGTTGAGGAAACTGATCTAAAGAATGGCAAAGTTTCCTGTTTGTTTACCACTGCACTGATAAATAATGATCGTAATTTTAGCTCAAGAGACGTTTGATCTGATTTAAGTTTAACAGTGAGATCTTCTTATTCGGTTTATGTAAACCATCGAGGTCTTACCCACATACAGTATACCTATCTATCTAGTTTCCCTCAGACATCCAAGGTATTCCCAGATAAGTTCATGGTCTATCCCTGGGTACCCCTCGTCCCAACAGGAAGTACCTGTCCAGGAAGTGTCTGCATTAGATGCCTGAACCGTCTCAACTAACTCAAACTCGAGTTCCTCCCATCACTAAACCAGAACCTGGACATCTTGTGGTTGATCTAATTTATTCCACTTGTATCTTGGATCTCATTCTTTTGGGGATTCTGATCATAACAAAATGTGAGGATTGAAAACAGATAGAGCGGTGTATGTGAAAGCTTTATGTTTTGGTTCAGCGCCTTCCTCTCCAAGTTAGACCCAGAGCTAAGGTCCAACTGCTCCACTCCTGTCTGTGACTTGTGATCAAGACACCAAGATGTTTGACCTCCTCCACTTGAGACCAGAGACTCACCCCCAAACCCAGAGGACCGCTCTATTCTCTTAAATATGACATTAAATATTCTCTTTCTTGTTATTCCCACACGATGAGAACATCGGTTCCGTTCGTTCTGTTCCCTCTTCTCCTTCTGAGGATTACTGCTGCTGAAAGAGCCTCGTTGCCTTTCTTTGCCTCACAACTTTGGGACGTACCAGGCCAAAAGTCAGCAGATCCATTTAGCAGTGGAATAACGCGTTGCTGGCCATGCTTTCCTACTGAATTCCCACTGCCGTCTCCGCTGAACTTGGGTAAAATTGGAGTAAAACCATCTGGTGGAGAACACATATTGCCTCCACTTCTCCTGACGTTTCATGGGTAAAGTAAGAAAACCAGGTATCTTGACGCCCATCAGATGTTGAGAACATTTCTTTTCAGAACCTTCCTGCTGCGTTCAGGACTTTCCAGACCGTTTGTTTTGACTCATTGTGGAGATGCTCTTCCTTTTTCAATTCATTTTGGGAAACCAGAGGCTAGCTGTGACTGAAGACAAATGGTGATGAAGTGTGCTGCTAGGCGTTCTGTGCTGAGTTGACACATTGTGTCAGATTACATTTCATTTCATAATGCAGGGCTGCACAAGGGTTGAGCCAGTTTATTCCTCTTGAGTTATTTAGGGTTTATTTATTAGGATAACAGATATTTTCCCACACAGTGCTGTGTGTGTGACGGTTTAATACATGTTGGTGCGTTGCCTTCCTATGCATTTAAAGTTGCAGCATACACACAGTTTGGTCCCCGCATCAGCCAGACTGTCACCAATCATTTGTCAGATCAATACGTTTTGCAACATGCTGCCTTTATATAGCATACACCTATCACCAACCAACAAGTGGAATGCTTTACTTCTGGATTAATTCAGTGTATAATTATCTGGCCTTTGGGAGAAAAGAAGAAAGGAAGGAAGGATAAAAAAGAAAGAAAGAGAGGAAAAAGAAAGGACTAAGGAGTAAATTTCTAAGTTTTGGGGAGAATCATACTTTAAATTGTGCTAATTTAGAACTATAAGTCAAAACTATGGTGTATCAGTAAGTGAAGTCAAACTGGAAGAATTTTAATTTTGAACTTAGTGTAAAACTGTTCAAATTGTCATATACACATATGATTATTGCTGGATATGATTACTCAATTATTGTTTGTGTTTCTATTATTGATTTTATGATCATCATGAAGTAATGATTGCTTATCCACTGCAGTTAAAATTCAATGAGTTAACTACTAAATACGGATTTATTTATTATAAGTAAGGTTATGTTCCGTAGGTGGGTATTTTGATAGGTTTATACATAGAGGGCAACTATGTATCTGTTGCTTTCTCTGATACATAGAACTTTTTTTCTGTACATATTCAATAAGTAAACAAACAAGCACTCTTCATAGTTTGCTTTATCATTTAGTTTCTTCGACCAGAGCTGCTGGGTTTAATTAAGTCCAAGCTGCTTTTTTTTCTTTTTTCTCCATATTTGGCGCCTGGACCAGTAGATTATTCAGCTCCTTTTGACTAAGCAACTGGAAACTCTGAGCTGAAAAAGGGAGTTGGACAGTGGCAACAAGTCCTTTTTTTAAAATATTGTTTATTGTAACAAAAATAAAAGCCTTTTCCAAAAAACATTTCTTAATAGTTTCCACTCCCACAGCGGAGAACATGGCTGCCAGTAAACGCAGTCAGCTCTGTTGCCCAGGCTCTCAGTCAAACATATGATTTTGCTGGATATCTGAGCTCTGAATGATGACAGCCAGGGATTTTCCTGAGGTGTAATTCCTCCTGTCACTGCAAATGGTAATCTGATAATGACAGGTCCTGATTCTCGCCAGTGCCGCACTTTGATCCCAAACTGCAGGAGATAGCCAGTTGTGTTTGCGTGTCCGGCTGTTTTCTCTGTTTACACGTCTCAGTGCTGCAGCTACTAATCATCTGAGGAAAGTCATCTGCCTGCTCGCGAGGACCTCTTCAGGTTTCTGCAGTCTCTTTGAACTAATCTGTGAAAAGCATCACTTAAGAATTCACTCATCTCCATCCAGCCTGCAGTCTAAACACTCCAGTGTCGACCCACTCCGTCATGTTTGTGTGTATGAAGAGTTCTGGATGAACATTGGTTTGGGCCAGCGTTCAGCCGCCTGCTGGTGGTGGCGTCCCTCCAGCCTGTGGTATCTGATGCCAGAATAATGAATGTATATTTACTCATGCTGTCAGACTGTTGTGGGGGAACACACAGCATCTCATGCATTTACCTTAAAATGAGTTGTGTAGTTCCAGATAGGGCTGGGCACATTGATCTCAATATCAATACTGTCGATACCAAGGTGCGTATTGGTATTGAGTGGATACCGGCACGATGAGACTGATAGTTTTGTTTGTAGTTTTGCTTCCATATGTTCAGTAAATTACTGAACTTTTCTCACAGAGTTCATTCTGGCACACATGAAGGAATTGAAATGCCAGATATAAAGAGCAGGACTTCATGCCCTCTGTAATGTTTATACATATTAATGTGGCTCATTATGACAATGGTTTTGTGTTTAGTATTGAAGGGGAAATAGTAATTGTGTTTAGGTAGCATGCACATTACAGTTAAAACCTTAATGAAAAATTTTGCGTAGTAGAATGTAAAACGAGAATTATTATATTTCACTTCTGCTACGTTGTGATATACAGTTGGTTAATAAAATCTTTGCCCTGTGTTTTATCGTAATCACTGAAGTTAAATCACCGGATTGTTCAGTGATGATGACACTTCAGTATCAGAATTGTTATCGGCGATACAGTCCCTGTATTTACTTGGTATCGGATCAGTACCAAAAATTCCCTGTATTGCACATCCCTGGTTTCTGAGATGATTTTTTTGTAATTTAGCACTAGATAAATAAACTGAATTAAATTGAATTTTATTTCAGCAAAAATTAGAGCAAAATTTTAATCAGTTAACAGGAATGACTTGATGACAGAGACATATTCTCTGTATGATCATTTCAGAATCAGGAGCAACTTGTGTGAAATATGATATTGTTGATTAATACAGGAAGGCTTGCTTCTCACTGATTTTATTCATAATCATGTTCATGAAACAATTTATGATGTTTGCATTTTTGTGGCCAATAAAGCCTACAGCCTTGGTGCAAAACAACCCACAACTTAATCAATGTTCATAATTACAACAAGAATATGTTCATAAACACCAAAAATGATAAAATACTGGCTCAGCGATGAGCCAGTAATTCACTCTTACCATAATTATAACATCTGTGCATAAATTAGTACAAATGAATACATTTATGAATATAGTTTGCAATTAATGTTCTTTAAAGCTGCAATTTTAACAAATATATATATATAAAATCATTATTTTAATTATCATTATTTTGTAGGAATCAGTTTCACTCTGGCATTAAAGTTTCTTTTGTGTGCATATTTTTGGTAAAAAATAAATAAAAATAGAAAATGAAAAAAGCTACATTTTGTTGAACAGGATTGATTTGTAGAAGCAACAAAGGGGGTAAAACATCCAAGGAGGTGAATTCTTCTTTATAGTCACTCTATGCATTCCACTGGTGTAATGAGATACAGATAATCAGAGAAATATTTTCCATGTTTTCTGTCCAGAGGTGGTTAATCATAATTGTCTAAGCCTGGGCCCCAACAAGCCACACCTCATTTCCAGCTGTGAGCTGAAAGGACGGCTCTGGTACTCATAAACTGGAGCCTTTCATCTATCAGTAGGCCATCTCATTCCATATAAAAGGGATACAGATTTTTTTATTCTGAAGTACAAATTATCGATCTCACGCAGGAAATTTAACTCAAACCAAAATCCAAACACATTGGAAATTAATGCCCAGATACAGATCTGTGCAGTTTGTTCCTCTGACCTCGGTGTGAACTGCTAACAGGAAATGATTCCCGGTTTGGCTCTCCGTACAGGAAGTCCACTTTTAGAGATAGCTCACTGAAGACATATGTCTTCTTCTTGTCTTCTGTTATCTCCCAGACAACTTCCTGCTGTTTTCCTCGTGATGTTTCTCCGTCATGTGAGAAACCAGAAAAAAACATAACTTATTGTGGATTTTAATGCAGTAATAAAATGTGAAATTATAGCAATATCATCCCAAGTAGGCACTGTAAGATTCTCCTTGTACAACAGCCCTGAATAAAAATGAGGTAAAAATAATAATAAGCCTGTATAGTATAATCTGATTGCTCTTATTTCAAAGCAGAAAATCATCTGCTGCTAAAATAATTATATTTATACTAACTATTTTTTTTATGTTTTCCAAACATTTAGTGACATTTTAGAGCACAATCAAGCAACAATGTTAACTTCAGTTGTTAAAAAAATGCTACATATATAATATAACAAAATAAATTTTCCGTTGTAATTTGACACCTTGAAATTGGACCTCTGTCTCTTTAAAAACTCCTGCTCTTTCTAAAACTCCACCTTCAGGAAGGCATCACAAGATGGCTCCTCTTTTAACCCTCTAACAATGTGTTTACCAGCGTTTCACTGGTCAGGAGCTCCTATCATGTGCAGTTCCACCAGGTGTTTGCTAATTACTGCTGGCTAGTCTGAAGGAGCTGAGTGGGAGCCACAGGGAAGGGCCGCTCTGTGAGTCGGAAATTAGGAAGCTTAGAAACTGGAGCAGTGAGGAGGAGCTGAGCCCTGAAGGTGGAACTAGCTCCACCCAGGTGTTTTGCACAGCTGAATGGTTGCCATGGAGATTATAGGATTTCTCAAACATGCATGAAAAAATCAAGGCAACACTCCAGGTATGTCTTTGGTGAAGGAATAACATTGTAACATGATGTAAAGCCCAAAACAGTTGATTTTACACAACACTTCTTCCCCAGCTGCTCTGCCTTGTCCTGATCCATCACGCCTGGTTCTCATTCCACTCATCCACCTTCCCAGTAGCTCGCAGCCTGTGGATTTCCCCTTCACCTGGCCAGATTCGTCCGATCCCTGCTGAGTGTTATTTTCTCTGCAAATTCTCCTGAAGTCCAGTTGATTTGTTATTTCCTGTCTGATCTCCTCTAGTTTCTCTTGCGCCGGTTCCTTTGCGTTTTCTGTAAGCCCTTTATTATTAAACTCCATCTGCAGGCAGGTGGAATAGAAGCAGATGTTTCAAAATATGACAATAAGTTTAATTTGTAGCATCAGAAAGATTCAAGAAGTTTTCATGAGACATGACAGACCTGAAACTTTGATCCAGCACTTTCATCATTAAAATTTCTTTTAAACTTACCACCAAAGTATACGACACAAATGTTAAAATCCAGCATATGCTCATCTAAATCATAGATAAATAGCTATAGCCATCAGGAGCCGTTATGACCTGTCATCTGTCCTTTCAGTATTTCTGCCCAAATGAAATTATTCTGGAATAATTATATAGATATTGAAGCCTAAACTTGTTCCCCTTGCTATATATTTTAGTGCTTGCACAATCATAAATTTTAATATTTAATAGCCCTTTAGGGACTTTGTTCATTTCTCTGAGCATTAAACCATTGTGAATTATCTTCCTTATTAGTGAAAAGTCTGATCTTTAATCCACATCTGTGCTGCCCTGCTGCTGCAGCTGCTGAAACCAAATCGGTTTCTTCCAGTAAATCGGGTGTTTGTTCTCTGAATGTTGTTTCTCCTCATGTTTAAATATGAACCTCCTCCTCCTCACTTCTATGAATCCCGTCTCAGCTGCAGTTCCAGTGCCCCGCTCACTTATGTCTATAAAAGTACACCAGTAGAAGTTTGCAGACTGTTTAAACTTCCCTGCCTGTGCTGTTAGGATGCTGCCTCCCTATAACTCTCTGTGAGTCTGTTTACTCAGCCGAGCCGCGTAAACACAGCTGAAAGAGACACTCAGAATCTAAGGAGGTCATTTAAGATGCTTCGCTCCATATCGGCGTCGGCAGCCATATTGGACCAAATTAGCTGCCAGTCATTTCCACAGTCCATCCAGAGCATTCCGTCTGTCTGCACTTCCTCCCAGAACTCATGTTTACTGCATTTCTGTGGTTTCTGTCTGAAAACAGCATGTTACTTCATTATATTTACATTCACCATAGAAAAACTCAGCAGCTCGTGTTTAACAGAACTACTCCAGGATGAATGACGGCTTAGCAGAGTATTTACAGTTAACATGCTTAAATACATTGTATGAAGATATATATTAGATTTTTCTTTCTGACTGCTTAGCATTAAATCAAACTCAATTTTTATTGTTTTGGATCGGTTTGAATTATAGAAATTAATTCTATTTTCTAAATGTCAGAACAATGAGATATTTTTTTATTATTTTTTTTATTATTATTATTTTCGAAAATGTTTTGTGACTTTATTATCTCTGGCATGAAAATGACTCAAAATCTCCTTCCTTTCCTCATGTTTACACCCACATCACACATGTTTTTAATGCACCATATGTAAATCTACAGCTTTGGATAAAATGAAGAGTCCACTGCGCTGAACCCCATTGAGAACCTCCTGGTTATTCCACCAGATATTGATTTCTGAACTCTTACTGAGTTAAAATATTAGTGTTGTTGTTTCTAAGGGAATATAAACTTGTTTTCTTTGCATTATTTGAGGTCTGAAAGCACTGCATCTTACATTATTTTGACCATTTCTCATTTTCTGCAGATAAAAACGAAATTTTTGCTTGTAATGTCAGAGACATGTCAGTAGTTCATAGAATAAAAGACCAATGGTCATTTTATTCAAACATAAACCTATAAGAAGTAAACTCAGAGAAATTGATCATTTTAAGTGGTCTCTTAATTTTTCCAGAGCTATATATATATATATATATATATATATATATATATATATATATATGCATATGTGCATCCTAACCATGACATTAGCCTTTCACAGTCTCTTACATATTTTTTCTGGTTTCTATGATTGAAATGATCAATGTTATTAGCGTCTCTGACCTCTAAGAAGCCCGCTAGGAATGCAAAACTCTGAAAAGCTTGGTTCTCAAATAGCAGAAGGTGATGTTGTTCAGTGTTGCAGACACAGTTTAGTGTGGAAGAATCTCTGAATCATTCAGCAAGCAACTTGTAACAGGTTTGATTTGAATAATTTGCTGGGCTGTGACCCCCCTTCACTGAGCTGTTGCAGCTCCATAATGTATCCAGGTGTGTTTGCGAGGAAGTTCGTGACGCACCTGCAAAGCCCTATGATGCCTTCCACCACATTCATTTTCTTTTTCTTTTTTTTTTGCCCTGTGAATATTTTTTCGTATTAGGTCATGAAGTGCCGAATGCGGTGAATTACCTCCGGCTACAGACCGCATCTACTCTGCAGCCAACACATGATCCAACCTGCCTAATATCGGCGAGGAATAGAATAAAACAAAACGTGCCTTCGAGGTTCAAACTTTTGAATAATCCAAACTTTACAATTTGCTTTGCTGTTAACTTACAATGCAAAGATTAAAAGTTAACAAAAGTGTACTTACGGAGATAAAAGAATGTTTCTTAAGAACACAAAGGAACCTGAGTGTAAAGAAATGAAGCCTTTTTGCTCTTTGTAACATTAAAGCACTGTCTATAAGCGTTTCAATGATCTTCTGACGTAACAACAGTCTGTGGAAATATCTTTATGTATTCATTATTACAAGACTTCACCCAGCTGTTAAACCACCTGTTTTAAGAAAGTGAATTACCTGTGTACTCACTTGAGTATCAGCACAAAAAGGAGGAAGATGAAGCCCTTCTAGTTCATTAGTTCAAATTTAAGAAGCTATTTCAATTTGCAGAAACGTCTTCAGTTTCAAAATAGTGCTGGAAATTCAGCTGTGCTCAGATAAAACAATGCCAGCTCTTTCTGCTGCGGTATTAGAAGAGGGCAGATAAAAGACGAGCTTCAGAAGGAAGCGCTGCAGGAACTGTCTTCTATCTGGAGCGATCCAACACCCACACCGAGAGCAACGTGGGAGTTCATCTGTGGTGTGTAGAATGAAATAAAGAACTATAAAAGTGGATTGGAAGTGTAAATGACAATATGGTTTTTATTTATTAGTATCTAAAAGTGGCAGTTAGATATCTTTCTACCACATGTGCTTCGAAAAGCTGCCATGCCTCAACTTTTGATCTGCGTGTATGAGTGTGTGTTGTTTGAGTCCCAAAAGCTAAATGTTGCTTCAAAAAGCATTCTACATCAAAAAGAAGTCATCAAAAATCTGTAATTTATTGATTTTTTTTCAATCCATATGCATCAAACACAGGGACAGTGAGTTAATAGGAAAAAATGTTATTAAAAAAAAATAAAATTCAACACCAACCATGTTCAAATGTTTGGAAAAAAATATTTAAGACCAAGGAGTCAAACATTTGACACTTTTTTTTTTTTTTTTTTTTTTTGGAAATTCCAGCAAACATTCTTATAGATACAGATTTATAAATATAGTTGCTAAGAAATTGTTGGATAAAATGTCTCCAAATAAATGTTTTGTTGGAAAGACCATGTGAGCTTGCATTGACACAATGTGTAAATACAGAGGAAAAGTTACTAGGGCAAGCTTTGGACAGGGCAGATGGCCTAAACAAAGTAACCCCAGATCTTGGCGTCTGGTTCTCCAGTGAAGGTTGGATGGAGAGTCACATGGACTGAGCCATCAGGGAACTGCCTGCTGATGAAAAGCATCTGTGGTGGTAGTCAGTACTTGACTACTACTTGAAGACAAAGTTAAAATCATTGGAAGGAATCAGTTGAGTTAGTAAGACCATGTGATCAGGATGTTTACTGATTTCTGCAGACGGCTGTAGTAGCAATTGCAAATATTTCTTTTTTGAGATCGCTACATATGAAGGTGCTGTGCACAGGAGTTAAGCACGACCCACATAAGGAGGCCTTAGTCCTCAGCATGCCTGTCACAGGTTTGAATCCCATCTTGGTGATCTGTACCGCATGTCTTCTTTCTCTCTCATTAACCTACTTTCCTGTCTGAGCTCTTATAAATAAAGGCCACAAGAGTAAAATAACTAAAACGCTACATGCTGCAGTTTATAACGTTAATTGGTCCAGGTTGGACCTCTTCATTTGTTCACAACTACCCTGATTTTTCACAGTGTGAATTTAACAAGTCCTCAGGAAAATTCTTCAGAGGCTTTCTGGTCTTTATTGATGCTGTCAATCATATCGAGCATGATTAACAGCGTTAACACCCTCCTCCTGGCTGTGATGGGGTTTTTTTTTACCCAGCGGTGTGTTTCTGCAGATGGCAGTAGGACCACAGGGAGGCGACAGAGCCGCTTTTACAAATTATCTGTCTCATGTTATAAGTCACAACATAGTGACAGGTTTATCAAATATGTAAAAAACATATTTTTAAAATAAACATTACACGCTGCAGCTGTTAGGATGAATCACGTTGCGGCCTCATCAAGTGTAGATAACAGTGGAGGTTTCTGATATGGGTGACATTGGCAACCACCCAGGGTGGAATCTTGGGGGGGGGGCGGCATGAACCGAGGATATGAATGTCAACATTTAACCATGTGGGGGGAGGGAGGGGCTGGAAAGGTCACCCAGGCTGGGACCACCCCTGATAGATAACACCACATTGAGCATATGAACAATTTTTCAGATATCTCAGGTTATGCTTCAGTAATAATGGCTTGTTCAGTAAGTTCTTTGGTGTCTCCCTGTGTCATTTTTCTGAAAATATTTCAGTCATCACTTTAAGTTGCTCTCTTCCTCAGTCCTCCCTTTTGATCACGGTTCACACGCAAGCACACCCCGACACACACATCTCCCTTTGGAGCTGCTATTCAGGAATGCAGGTGTTAGCCTGGTGGAGCAGGCAGCAACAGGTCTGACCTCCTGAGTGGTAGTCTGATGCAGGCACCGTGCCGGGAGCTTTAAATCAAAAGACGGTTCCATACAGAAACACACACACACACACACACACCCACACGCAGCAGTGTGTAAGCTGTCCGGGGCAATAAGGGTCACTCTGCTAGGATTCATTCGGCCAGCAGCAGCTCTCTGCCATGGAGGCCATGCAAGTGCTGGACAACTGGAGAAAGGTAAATATTACTAACCTGTAATGAAAACTAGTGTTAATGGAGAACAAGCTATTTCTTTTTCGTTTCTTTTTTCTCTTGCTGCGCTCGAGTTTACAGAAGAAACTTTCCAAACACTGTTTTATTCCTACTTTGTGAACCTGTGCGGTGCTTTCCTCCAGGCTGACTCCACTGTCTGAATATCATTTCGCGGCTCTGTCAGGAGAGCAAACATGAGGATATTTGCCGCGGTGTTTAGTCATCTCCAGGCTAAAGCACATCGCAAACAGATTTCCATCCCCCGCCGCACACACATCTCTGGGAGCGACGGGGATAATTATGTGCTTTCTAACGTCTGCTGGCTGCTAAACCACAGCGTGTCTCACGTCTCACCTAATGACTGCACGGATATACCGTCTCACACTTAGAATGTGGTTGCTGAAGATTTGTGCTAGCATACACAGTGGGATTTTATAATTATAATAAAAAAACGGAGGCTGGGTTTGTGCTGCTGACTTGATGGAAATACCCAAAAGGATTCCAGGTTGGGTTTGGTAAGATGCTCCTTATGAGATCTGATGCGTGTTCAGTGGAGGTGAGGATTTTGAACGCGTGGGTGTGTGTAAATGTGTGTGTGTCTGCCATCTGTTGTTTTGTCTTTGTGATGACAACATGAATCACAGCTAAGATGTGATGGAGGGAGATCGCGGAACCCCCGGTGAACGTCGTCAGACCTTCCGAAAACAATTCTCTCGTGGAGTTACATGAGAAGACTATGACGGTATGTTAGGGCCAAATAGTCTCAGAAATTATCTTGAAAAACAAGGAACCTTGTGAGTTTGAGACCTCAAAATGTGCTAGAAAAATAAAAATAAAGGTTAATGTCAGAAATTGTCTAGAAAAATTCGAAATTCCTGAGTTCCAAAAGTTGAACTCTTTTGACTTTTGAAACTGAAATTTCCATGATTTTCTATAATTTTTTTTTTTTCTATCTGTAGTGGCCCTTATATGCTCTTTTAAGGCTTTATCACATGAATACTTGCTGCCTTTCTTGATGGTAACTTCAGATTCTCACTGTCTCTGTCTCTGCCTTGTCCTTTTTGCCTTCCAGGATCTTCATGTGTCGCAGGGAGACGTGGACAACTCCGTGGACATGGATCGCTTCAACAGGAACGTGCCTGAGCTCGGGCGAAAAACTCACCAGGTGTTACAGGTGGGGATGTGTGCGTGTGTGGGGGTGTGTTTGAGGTAGAACTAGATGAGAGCTGGAGGTTACAACCCAAAAGTCTTTACTGAAAGATGGCAGCTAGAGAATGACAGCATCCGTTGATGTGGTCACTTTGACAGATTCTTGCTCCAGCTCTCTTCAGATGATGATCAGAGTTGAAAAAGTTCCAGGTCGGCTGAGGCAGCACAGCTGTGGCCGACTCTGACAGCAGATGTCAGTGTGTCATTAAGCACCCTGAGTAATTAGACAAACCCTGAGATTGGAAGTCTTTGTCTCCCACCTGCTGTCTCTGACAATCCTATTAGGCCTTAAGGGGAGGAGTTTGAGACTAGGTGTGTGTGGGTAGGGGTGTGTGTGTGTGAAAGGAGTGATCTTCTTGTATTTATTAGTGGTAGGACTCGATTAAAATCGTAGGGTCTTTAATTACTTAATTGCAATTAATTGAAAACTATTTATTGACAAAAAAAGCAACATTTTCAAGTCAAAACCCCTTTTTGCTACTAAAGGATTGGATATATAGTCATATGAGCTCAACAACAAACATATTGATTATCTTTGATCTCTTAGTTAGGTTATTCAACCAATAGATTGGTGTAAAGTTCTATTATAGCCATTCAGCTTCCAAATGCTTCAGGAATCATTCATGGAACTTCTTTAGAAATGTGGACTGTGGACGCTGACATTGTGCTGCTGTTGCATGTTTAGCATAGTGATGCTATCTTAGGCTTGAATAGTTCCTCTGATAAGCTATCTCCTTTTAGCACAATAGCAGTGTTTTCCAGTGTCTCATTGGATCAGATTTTTTTAGGTAAAACTGAATTCCCACTGGCTTCATCAGTCTCTGTTGTTAGCAGATGTCTTTTGTGAGTCAGGTTTACAAGCGTACCAGAAACGCCATACAAAAGTTCCGGCTTAGGACTTTTGTACGTTAAAAGTTACATTATGAGTAACTGCGTTAAAAAATTTTAATTTTAAATTACATCCATTTAATAAATGGATGTAATTTGTAGGCAGACCCCAATGATGACCAAAAACTTTGGACCTCGTGTTCCCTCGCCCGGACGCGGGTCACCGGGGCCCCACTCTGGAGCCAGGCCTGGAGGTGGGGCACGATGGCGAGCGCCTGGTGGCCGGGCTTTTACCCATGGAGCCCGAAGAGGAAACATGGGTCCCTCCTCCCATGGGCCCACCACCTGTGAGAGGGGCCAAAGGGGTCGGGTGCAATGTGCCATGGGTGG